>JAWWEE010000025.1:17445774-17488944 GCA_035221455.1 Xenops minutus
GGTGACATGTCCCCCCCTCCCTCCCTCCCTCCCTGTGTCTTCACCTGGAGCCACTTGGCATACGGAGAAACCTGGATGAGGTTGCCTAAGTTCATCCCAGAGTGTTGGTGTGGGCAGACACGGTAAGGGCAGGGTCTGCCTTCCTTAGAGATGCCCTTCACAAGCTCTTTCTTAGACAGGTTGTTTGGCTAGAAAAAAATAGAGGTTTTTTGTGTTGGGGAAAATGTGTCCAGGCTCTGAGAAAAATTGGTAAAGCAGTATTTTAATTGTAACTCATTGTGCAGTGTCTTGTTTGGGAATTGCACCTTTGGCCAGGGTATATCTCGCCAAAGACGCCGTGGTAGTGCCCCAAGCCTTCATCTTGGTTCTCATTTAGTTTAGAATGTAATTAAAGGAGGGTAAAAAAAGAAGCAACAGAGTTACTGAGTCTCCAAAAGTGAAGGGTTTAGGCCAAACTTCTGCTAGGAAAATAAACAGAATTTCATTTTTTTTGTTTCAAGTTCTTCCCATAGATTGAATTTCCATGCTCAGTGACAAGGGGGATCTGCCTGAGTGAGCAGAGATTGGATTCAGATGGCTTTGAGCTGCACTTGGATTTGCTTTGGAAAGCTGGAGCTGTCCTTGGAGAACAGGGCTTGGACCTGAGCTTGAGGCCTTGTTCTTTAAAGAAGAGAGACCTTGCAGTCTGAGTTATCAAGTAGTAACTTTTCATGGCTATGCCTGGAAATGGTTTTCGTGCCCAGCAGTGCTGTGACAGAGCCTTTCCCTCCTGAATTGGGCCAGCATTTGCTAATCTGAGCCTAGAAGCCCTTTTAATTGAGGCAGGTTGCAGAGGTCAGCTCTTTTGGCATGTGTGGGTATGGGTGCCCACCCACTCTCCTTCCCAGCTCCTCTCCTGCTAAAGGAGGAAACCCATGTTGGGATAATTTCTGCAGGGAGCCAGTAAATCTGGCATGGTGGGGAGTAGTTTGAGCTTGTCCCAAGTGTACCCACCACCAAGACCCCCTGACTGGGGGGCTGTGCTGGGTTGGGGATGAACCCTGGCAGTGGGGTGGGATATTTTTGGTGGTCACCATGAGCACCAGGGTTTCTCTGGGCATTTGGTGGTGACAGCAGATGATCCCAGGGGAACCGCCCTGGGAGCTGGAGGGATTGAAGATGCTCCGTGCCTTGGTTGATAAATGAGTTGTGGCCCAGGTCCGGAAATGGGGCAGGGAAGGATGTGAGTGACAGAGGATTCATATCCTGGAAACGCCGTGGTGTAACGGCTCGGGAATTCAGCGGGATAAATGCATTTGCATGTCCTGCTGCAGACAATCTGCTTAATGTGGGAAGCAGAGCTTCCTGTAGCACCGAGTCAGTGGGGAAGGGAAAACCCTGAGAGCCAGGAAGGGCTGGGGAGAATTAAGCAGGTAAACCCATTAGCAGTGACCACCTCTTTGTGTGGGGATTACACAAAGCTGCTGCTTTTGGATACTCACTGCCTCGGGAGGAGCAAGGGCTGTGAGCTGGGGCCTCTTCCACCTCCTGAGGGGCTCGACCCTGGAGCTGGGATTAGTACTTGCCACAGGCCACCTTCACTAGCCAGAACAAATTGCTGCACGTGCTGAGCGAGAGCTCAACCTGCACAAACGCTGGCCATGCTGCGAGGTGGAGGTTTGCCAGACCTTGTTCTGGCAAATCCCCCCATTCTTCCCAACAGGACCTTCCCCATGGAAATTGCTCCTTTTTATTGAAGGGATTTACACTGTCCCACTACCCTGGCTAGAGGTTTACCCCAACTCCTTCCACAGCTCAGGAACGCTTCGGATACTGGCTCTAAAAGCAGAGTCACATAAGAAATGGGAATAGCTGTGCTGTCCCAAGAGCTTGGTTCAGTTAGCACATCCTGAAGTGGTTTGGCATAACCTGCACTCAAGGAAGGCTTGGGACAGTGGGGAGGGAGGTCTGGGGTGCAGCAGGGGGTGCTGGGGATGGGTGTGTGGAGGTGGGGGCACGGGCAGTGCTGCGGCACCCCAGTGGCAGGGAGAGCTGCCGGGATGGGCATCGTGCGGCACCAGGCTGGGGCTGTGTCCTTGCCGGAGCCTCCGAGGGGATGGTGCTCCATGGCATCTTGGTCACCATGTCCCACAGCCCCCGTCCTGAGACGTGTGTGTCCTCCGGCAGCCTTTCCAAAATGCCAGCCACAGGAAAGCGGCAGAAACCCAAGCTTTCCTTTTGCTTGGATTCCCATCAGTTCCCAGAGTTTAATAACAGGCTATTGCAGGCTCCCTCGCTCGGGTTGGTTTGGCTCATCGGGCTGGGGCCGAGCGCTGTCTCATGGGCGAAGCAGCAGCGGGGTGAGAGGAAGAGGAAGGAGAAGGCACCCTGAGGGATGAGCGCTTTTGCCAGGAGTGTAACCCCGCTCTACCCTTCCTGCTCCCAGCCCCGGCCCCACGCAGGGGGAGCACCCCTGGATTAGAGGGGGCACCCAGCGCTTCGCGGGCCCCTTTCAGCTCCTCTCGCTCCATTTGCCCGCCAGATGCTGAGCCAGATGCTGGCGCTGCGGTGTCCGCCCGCTGGCACGGACAGCGCGGGGGGATGCCCGGTGTTCCCCCGCTCCCGGCGTGGCCGCACCGCCACCTCCCGGGCATCCCGCGGCTCGGGATGCGGCCGCGCTTCCAGAGCGACAGCCGAATTCCCGGGTGCCGGCCTCCAGCAGCCCAGGGGGACAGAGTCTGGGTAATTTCTTTATTGATCGGAGCCTCCCGCACCTCGTAACTTGGCCCTGCTCGCTGCCGCTCGGAAACCGGAGACGGAGGAGCAGCAGCCCTGGTACTCCCTGTGCGGGCTTCCTTGGGTGAAAATCAGAGTCTTGGAACAATTTAGGTGGGAAAAGCCCTCTGAGATAGTGACTCCAACCACTTCTCCAGCACTGACAAGACCACCACTGAAACACGTTACCAAGTTTCACATGTAAATGGCTTTTAAATGCCTGCAGCCCTCATGAAGGTGTGCATGTGGATGCCACAGGACCCCACCTTCCCTATACCACCTCCTCCTTCTAGTTCTTCAGGATGCGGAACCTTGTGAGATCCTGGCATGATCCACCAGGAGACAGTGCTGGGTTGTAGCTGGAAAAGGCTGAAATCCAGCCCACCAGGAGCCCCTTGGCTGATGCTGGGCTTGGATATTGTGAACTGAACAGAGCCTCCCACAGCATCACTTTTCCTTCCTTCTTTCCTCCCCTCCTTCCCTCCCTTTCCTTCACACTCCAGTAAACCTCTCACATCATGCTTAGGCTTCCTGCACTTACTGTGAAAGATCTTCAAGTGTAATGATTTTATTAAATCTTATAATTCTCCTTTTTTTCCTCCCTCACCTCTCACTCTGAGGACAAACTCCCCGAGGTGAGCATGGTTTCCCCAGGCAATGCCATCCTGGCTTGTCCATCTCTCTGAAGCAATTACTGTGGCTTCCCTGGGGATTATTTTTCAGACCAAGTGTTGACATTTTTCCCCAGTTGGGTGTCAAGCGTGCACCTGCGGGGGCGGTTTCGGAGCGGCAGAAGCCTAACGAGGAGTGCCCTGGGTTAATGAGGTGTTGCAAGACAGCACAGCTAAATCCAGCATTACACGTTCCAACTTTCCAGTTTAATTAGAAACCTGGATCTCCCGCTCATGCATTCATTCACTTTTTGACTTGAGTGACAGCCTGGTCTATCACAGGGAAAGCAGCCACAGTGTTTAAGAAGGGTGTTGATGTTTGCCTTCCACATCACTCTGTCTTGCCCAACTTTGTGTTTGCCATGGGAATATCATGCTGGATCCACCAGAGCAGCTGAGCCAGGGCCATTGGCAGTGGTTGGGTCCCTCTCTTGGCCTTTCTCCCCCTGCAGCTTGTTGGCTGAAATCTGGGATTTTGGCAGATATTCTGTCCTTACTGGGCACTGCCAGATACTTCTCGACATTTACCCACTGCAGTGAAGCGATTACAAGTTCAGAGCAGCACAGAAGGCAGAGATAGAGGGGTCCAGCCTGTTGAGGGATCTGTGTCCCTGTAGGTGGAGGATGAGGGAATGCATTAGGATAAGGGAATGCATGAGGATGATGATGACACCTCCATAGGGGAGAGCTTGCCAGCTGAAAGGTTGCAGGAAGCTGCCTCTGCTGTGGTACGAATTATGTTGCATGGGCTTAGATGTGAAAATAATGCAACATTGCAAATCATGGATGTTTACCCTTTCAGGCTTACCTGGGACACAGAAATACTGAAAAGCCTCTAAGTTATGCCACTGCTGTGCTTTTTTTTTTTTTGGGGGAGGGGGAGGGGAGAGAAGGCAACTGTGCAGAGCATATTTTTTTGTAAGCATTATTTTTTTCTTTCCTTTAAAATCTTCTGGTTGGCGTATAAAAATTTATTTAAGGTACATTAAAAATGTGCCTTTTTGGCTGTTGGGAATTCTAAGTAAAAACTGAAAATTGATGTTTGTGGTCCTTCAAGCATTCTGTGTGCACAGATACTTGCAAGACTACCCATCTGCCTTTCCCATGTGTAGCTGTATGGGAATGTAAAGGACGAAAGGAACAGCTGGCAGCTGCACGATTAGCAGAATTCACCTTTCCACTTGATTTCTACGTGTATCCTACAGGTGAGAAGCAGCACTGGAGGACCATGGCAATGGAAAGGTGCAAGAAGCAGGCTCCTTCACAACCAGGGCTCTGCCATTCCTATGCCAGCTCCCTGTGTGCCCAGGAGCACTGGGATTACCTGTGATGCTATCAGTGCAGTAATTAGTGACTAATTGCTGCCGCAGAAATATGCAAGGCAGAATGCTTTTTATTCCTCTCTTGGTGTAGAGATGGCTCATGGGGTTTGCTGGGAGCACTTGTCTCTTGTCCCTGTCCTTGATGGCAGGATAGGACAAGGGGGAATGGCTTTAAACTGAAGAAGGGTAGATTCAGATTAGACACCAAGGAGAAATTTCTCCCTGTGAGGGTAGTAATGCTCTGACACGGGTTTTCCAGAGAAGCTGTGGATGCTCTGGGTATAGTGTAGCAGCTTGGTGCTCCTGTGATGCTCTCCCCTGGCAGGAGTGGCTCTTGAGCTGCTCGGGAGATCTACATCATGCCAGGAGATGAGAAACTCAGCTTCACAGAGGGTTTGGGAGTCATCAGGTGGCTCCAGTGACAGCCAGACACCGGGGCAGTGGGAGCAATCTCCCTGGGAATGACTGCGAGGTACTGCCACCATCACACGGCCCCTTCCCGTTGTACATCACACCCTTACATCAGTCACTGACTGACACTGCCCCTTCCTCACAGGGACAGCATCAAGGGGCTTTGGTGCCTAGAATTACTTATGAACAGATTGTAGAAGAGACATATTTACTTAATAAATAAATACAAATAATATATGGCAGCACTATTGGTGTTGTGAGGGAGGCCAAGGTCTGGGGCTGGAGCTTTGCCTGCTTGTTCAGCTTAACACACTGAGGATATTGGCCAGTGTTTACCAGGCTGGCCCTGGATAACAGGACTGATGGTCCAATATGGGATTGCTTGAGAGCATGTTAGAAGCTACATCCTTAGATAGATAAATACATTAATACACAATACCCAGGGAGGTTTTGCCTTAGAATGCTTGGGGACACAAAGCGTGCACTTCTCTGGTAACTGAGGTGACCTTGGTCACGTTTCTGGGTGCCTGCCCAGGGCAGGTCTGCGTGTGTCCCCAGGAGCTGCAGCGTGGTCATGGCACACAACAGCAGACAGCGGAGGGCAGGGGGAGCCTGGGGGGCTCTGGCCCTTGGGAGGGTGTCAGGGCTCTTCCCCTCATCTCTGTGAAGCTTCATGCAGAGCTGAGGAGCTCTGCTTTGGCTAGGTTTGGTAAAAGCCTTGACCTAAAGCTCGGAGCTCTAAGGAGCTCTAAGGAGGTGGCAGCGGTTGGGTTTTGGGATTTGGGGTCATCTCTGAGCTTCTGGGACGGGGCTTAGTCGGCCGAGACGGGCAGTGGGAGGAAGAGGATTGCCTTCTGGCCATAGTGAGTCCGTGGCCCTAGCTTGCTGTTCCCATTCTTCTTCAGACCCACAAACCAGTTCTTATCCGCGTGCTTTTTGGAGATGTACGTGTTGTAATGGTTTTCTTCGATCCTTTCCAGGAACAGGCACTCCTCACCCAGTAACTGCTGAAAGAGAGCCCAGAGGAACAACAGTGAGACAAGGCGATGCTGTGGGGATGAGAATTTGTGTTCCTAATGTGGCAATCCCAGCTCAGGTGCTCCCCTATAGGATGCCATCCAGACCCACCTCTGAGTTCTCCATGCCCCAGTAAAGCTCATATCTAAAGCATGGAGGTAAGTAGCTTCAGTTTTGTCCCCTGGGCCACTCCTGCAGCAACAGATCCATGACCTGGGCATTTTATTCAGCAGTGAAAAAGTCCAGCCTCATACTCCATAAACTGGTCCTGGCCCTGCCTCCTACTCTGGCACTAAGCTGTGGGGTGGAAGCTGCAGACTCAGAGCACAGAACCACAGAATGGTTTGGGTTGGAAGAAACCTTAAAGGTCATCTCATTCCAGCCCCCTGCCATGGGCAGGGACACCTTCCACTAGACCAGCTGGCAGCTGCTGCTCCAGGTATGAAACGCAGTATTTATCAAGTGTCAGATAGGAAATACAATATTTGTCAGAGGCAGCGCAGTAATAGCGATATTTGGTTATTTATTTATTTCCCCCCAAAATAAAGCCAGATGCAGAGTGACTGTCCAGCTGCCAGAATCACAAACAGAGCCTAATTATTGCCTGTGGTTTGCATTACTCAGAACTATGAGATTTCTGCAAACCTCAAGCTCTCACTGTGTCTAGTCCCACGGGATCCTCCCACTTACCGAGCCGTAGAGCAGCCCGTTCGTGTCCATGGCCAGGTACTGCCCCGACTGGGTGCTCTTTATGTACACCACTCCCACGCTTTCCGCGCTCAGCTGGAGCTGGACTGGCAGTAAAAATAAATAACAACAACAGTAAAAGGAAAATAGGAAAAGGAGGGGAAAAAAAGAGCTGCTAGGAAGGTTAGCAGGGTGTTTTGTTCCAAAGCCTGGCTTATAAAGTGTTTATAGGAAACAGTACAGTGTGTAATAAAAGCATCTCCTTGTACCCTCTCCTTCAAAGAAACCCCACAGCCATCCTTTAGGAACCCAAGACCAATTTTCCCCTTATTTTACATCAAAGGAAGGGCAGCCTTTTGGTTACGATGCTGGAATGGGACACAGGAGATTGGGGTTTTAATTCTGGCTCTAATTTACAAATTTCTCATGTGGTTTGACAAGACACTTAAGGAGTGACATATGAAGTATTTTAAGAGCTAAACCAGAGATGGGCAGAGTGCAGATGCCTGCACTGCAAACTCCTGATCCAAAGCATCCCATCCAGCCGTGTGCTGGGGCTGGATTTATCCGGTGCATTGTAAGTGGAGAGTGGAGAAATGGAAAAGGCTGATCTTCATCCTCAAAAAACGCCTCCTGTAGGTAGTGGAAGCTGTGGCTGTAGTCAGTGTGACTTGCAAATTCCAGCTCTTCCAAGTGATCATTCCCATCTCCTAGACAGTTAGGTTTTTTTCCCCATGAGATTTATAACAGAAATATTTAGGTTGGTTTGAATGAAGTATGAACAGATGCCTCATCTCCAGTTCCTTCCTTCCTGTTTATATTTAATTTATTTATCCTTATTTAGATGAGGTAAAAGGCAACATTACCTCTTGGCCTGGCAGAACATTCATCTCAGTGAAATCTTTGCTGTAGTGGCTCACATTCTTCCTTTTTTCTTTTTGGCATTTCTTGCTCAGTAAATGATGGCTAATTAGGAAATTGTGTGGGTGCAGATTTGGAGAAATATGTGGTCCCAGTGCATCCCTGGTTTAGGCTGGGAATCTGCAGTGGAAAAGCCCCAGCACACCTACATTCACTGTGGTGCTGCAGCCCTGGGATGTGGCCAAGGAGCAATCCAGGGGGAAAGAGGGGAATGGGATGAAAATGATGATACTGTCCTAAAAACTGTCCCTGAGAGAGGGGAGTGAGAGTCCCTCCAGCTGCTGACGGGGACATTGAGGTCTTCAGCCACAGAGGAAGAGAGAACAGTGGATCCGGATGAAGGAGCTTGTGCTCCTTGTGTCCTTTCACAGATCTGTACAGAGATTTTCTTCTACGAAGTAATGGAATGAGAAAGGAAAAATATGGCTGTTTGTGGAAACAAGCTTCATCCCAAAGGGTCTGCAATGTCCTGGTAAGTTTGCTTTCCATTTCACAGTGCAAACTCGGGATGCTCCCCCTCCCAATAACAAAGGATGTGGGAAGGGAATCCTGACATCAGCCTGGACAACAAGGGCTGTGCTCCTTAGAGAACCTCCCCCATTCCAGGGCTAGCACCTGGCAAGGCTATTCAAGATAAAAATCAGAATTTTGATATTTGTCAGGAGCAAAATGAGCTTGGGCAGTTTGCAGAGCATCAATGCAGGCTACAATGCTGCTGTGCCAGCTGGCTGCCTGATGAGCTCTGGGCATTCCTGTGTCTTGTCCCTCCCTGGGGCTGGCAGGTGCCTGTCCCAGTTGGGTGTGCAGTATGCCACAGTGCCAGTCATGGTCCAGGCTGCTCCCCTTGCATGCCAGGGAATGGTGTTGAGCAGCTCCAGCATTTTCCAGGTGTAAGGGCAGGCTCGTGGGCAGCTGCCAGTGCCCAGAACACACAGCCCTTCCAGGAGTTTCCTCTGTAAATATTAGTACATTCCTATATCCAAGTTTATGAGATCATTTACAGGAGGTTCCTTTCCGGCAGAGGTTTCCAAACACGTGGCCCCAGGCCAGCAGCTGAGGAGGTGTGAGCGTGCTGGGGCACAGGACCTGCCTGCACTTGCTGCCTGTGTGCGTGGTGTGGCCTTGGGGACCAGCTCACTCCCAGGTGATGGATTTGCTTGTCCAGAGGGAAAAAGTCTGGGGGGGTGTGGCAGCATCCATGCCATGAGATGGTGGGTTGAGGCTAGGGCGCAGGGGCTGGATGCTCCTGTCCTTGGTAGCTCCCCATGTCCCAGGAAATGCCATCTTGACCCTGACCTCCCCTTCAGACTCCAGTGAAACCTCTGGAAAATACTGCAGAGACATTGGCTGAGCTCGTATGACCTCTCCTTGTGGGTCTTGTGAGCCCGGTCCTGTCTCCTGTGGATCCTTTGGGTCATTGTCCTGGCTGCCTCTCCCAGGGGCTTGAGCAGGATTATGCACTGAGGTTATACCCAGCTGGAGGCTGGAGCTCCAAGCTGTGTTTATCCAGCCTCAGGGAGCTTATCCTCATCCATCCCCCAGCACTGCTGCGTGCTGGTCAAGCAGTGGGAGACAGTGTTTGTAATTAAAACTCGACTATAAACTGCCTGTCATTAAAACAACAATAGTGAGAGGAAAGGTTAAGTTCAGGGAGAAGCCACATATGCACTTGCGGTTTCCAGAAAATAAAAGTACTTTTCTTAGCACTTTGTAAGGCTGACTTGGCTGCTCCCAGCCTTTTCTTCTAACCAGATAGGAGCCTGGCAGGTCCCTGTCACATTCCAGTAAATGTTCAGGTTATGGTGTGCCCAGAAGTTTCTGCTGAGAGCCAAAGGGAAGAGCCCTGTCCCGCTGCCCATGGAGCCCTGTCGGAGCTCTCCTGGGCATCAGGTTAAAAAAATCCAGAATTTTTGGCAGTACAAGAGCTCAAAAAGTATCAAACTTCCCAGCGATTCCTTGGTAGGACAAGGGGTGGCATCTGTGGGGGCATTTCCTCACCGCAGCAGGTCCCCAAAGTCCCATGGGCTGGAGCCACCAGCATCACCGACTGCAGGGATGGGGACAGCTAAGAGGAGATCCTGGCCATGGGTGATTTGTTAAACTGCTGCGGCACACAGATGCAAATGCACAGACAGCACAGAATTCCAAGTGATGTCTTTGTGTGTGGGATGCCAGGCTGCCCTAAGCCCTTTGTGCCAGTTGCCAGCTCCCTGCGTGACCCAGCCCAGCTGTGTCAGCACTGCATCCCCTGTATCTGCCTTCCTTTCATTAGGTGATAACCAATGTCAGATTTAATACTTCATAGATGTATTTATATACTTTATGTCTATACTCCTATAGCAGACACACTGTGTCTCCCCTGCTCTGCCTATGGGCTATAGGTGTGTGACTCTTGGAAGGTATGTTGCCACTAGGATTAAAGAAACCTTAGTCCAGAGCGCATCTTCCCCAGCTTCCCCCCATCCCAGCTGATGAAATCACAGGAGCAAGGAATGCACCAAAAAGCCCCACTGGGTTTGCTTACTGTGCTGATCACTTCGGTCCCTGGTCCCATCCACTGTGCCATCCGGGAGGATCCGTAGAAAGTGGCCCCCGTTGCTGCAGTAGAGGAGTTTGGGTTTCTTGTAGTTCCCTGGGGGCAGGTTGAACTTTTCGGTCAGAGCAGTGAAGGTGGTGATTTCTCCCTCGGCCATCCTGCAGCCTCTCCCACGGCTGGGCTGCAAGAAATGTGGCAGCAGGGGTGGCACCGAATGCTGGGCACACGCTGCTGCTGCCAGGCTTTAAAGGGAGGGGAGGGATCCCGGGGGTCCCTGGGCTGGCTGCAGGGCAGGTGATTCACAGCAGTGATGGCTCTGGCAGTGACACAAAGTGACACAAAGGTGATGCTCCACCAGCGTGGGAGGTGGCGGGGGGCTGTCTCCTCCCTGGGTGTAGCTGGACAGGAGAGACGGTCCTTTTAATTTATCATAGTGAATTCTGTTTTTGTTCTGCTCTCTATTGACGTGCGTACTAAAATTATACATTCATAAACCAATTTGAAAAACACCCAGCGTCTGATTGGAACCCACAAGAGGCGGGAAGGGAGCCCAGGTAATAACTTTCTCCACTATTATAAGTCTTGAACACAATTATGACCAGGAATTGCAACACCCACTGCATGCCAGGTAGAAAATATTACTCCTATCTTGGCACTTCTATCTTGGCTCACCTGGCCCAGGGACACACATAGAAAAGGTCAGAACACACATTAGACATAGTGGGAGATAAGCAGGGGACAGGAGCTTTCACTGTCTGGGGGTGAGCCTGAGGATTACCCAGACACTGATCAATGGTACATGGAAAACACGAACAGTGAGTCGACATTATGCCATGAATATACCAGCAGTAGTCCAGTGTCTAAAGGGGCTACAGAAAAGACAGAGAGGAACTTGACAAGGGCCTGGAGTGACAGACAAGGGCAAATGGCTTCTCACTGAGAGAGGGCAGGGTTAGATTGGATATTGAGAAGAAATTCCTCCCTGTGATGGAGGTGAGACCCTGGCACAGGCTGACCAGAGCTGCTGTGGCTGCCTCATCCCTGGAAGTGTTCAAGGTCAGGTTGGATGGGGCTTGGAGCAACCTGGGATAGTGGAAGATCATAGTGAGACCTCATTTTACAGTAGACTATATGGTCATGATCCATGTTCAAGCAGACACTGCAAAAACCTGAAGGCATCAGACTCATACCATAAAGATGCTGTGGATGCCCAAGGGTGAGAACTGCCCTCACAGCCGTGTCATCAGGAGATGACGTGAGTGGGGTCCTGAGTCCTACACATATTCCAGGTACATTCATGTTTCTAGCCTACAAACTACATTTAAACTCTCCCATGAATTCATTCTGTCTTTCATATACAGAGTTCCATAGTGCTTTGAGAGAAGTGGATTTATGAACAGAAAAAGACACGGCACAGAATAAATCTAGATACAGGAAATTACTTTAAATGTCATGTATTCCCATAGCTATATTATGGAAAATATTTTATAGTCACTGTTTATATGTGTTTATAGATTGTAAAAATGTCTCTTCAGCGCTGAGCTGTGCTACTGGTACATTGGGATGGAGCCAGTACCACACTGTGTGGGTTTGCTGTGGCACTTGGAGTGCCCTGAGAGATATTAAGGATGGCAACTCTCTGCAATACACACACACACACATACAGATATATATACATAGAATCTCTAAACATTTGGCTCTAAACTCTCTAGTAATTAAATCTGCAAATGCAGCTGCAAGAAGGGGAAACTACTCCTTGAAATGGATCCCAGAAGCTTGCAGAGGATAAAAATGTCTGCAAGTTGGATTGCTAAGAGCTGAACCCTTGGAATACAGACTCTATTGGCTCTTGCTGAAAGCACCCCCAGCTATTGCACCCGCTTTGCTTCATACACAGACTTCATCCCTTGCTTTCAGGTAGCCCATTCAACACAGACCAGGATTTTGGGAAGTGCTCTCTGGAAGGACAACATGGGTCAGCCCCCTCCTTCCCTGATGTTGGTGAATCATCCCACAAGAGCTCTGAAGCTCTATGGCTCCTGGTGGTTTCCAAAACAGGTGATCACCAGCCAAATACATGCTCAAAATCCTTTCTTAACACCATTATCAGGTGGATTAGGTATTTCTCTGAGTGTTTGGTCCCTAAATTTATTTTCCTGTCAAGAGGTCATACTTTTTGTCCAATAGTTCAGTTTTCCTTGCCAACTGCTTTCTCTGAAGGAAAACCTCTAAGTCATCCAGTGCAGCCCACAGGGCTCTGGTGCATTACTGAGCATTAATCAAGATCAGTGGCATTGTGTAATTTCCTGGAACCAAAGCTTTTCTTGAACCTTTATCTGACTGTAAAAGGCACTCAGAGGTCTCCTGGGTTGATGATGGATGGTACTGAGAAAGAAATAGCCCAGATCCAAGAGCTTTGATCAGGATCTCAACAAACTCCACAGCCAGCAGGAGTGAGGAATTGTCTGGATGCTCCCCATGGTCACCCGAAGGTCTGAGGGCATCTCTGGATGGCTTGACCAGAACAGCTCAACTGGAAGCAGTTTCTTCATCATTACTTATTTCCTTATTTAAGTTTTTTTTGCTATTTTTAGAGTGACTTCAGTGCTCACCAGCTGCCTTGACCGGCCCAGAGAAGCTGAATGAACACTTTCTCACTCCTGTTGTCTCTCCCTGCTAAATACTATCGCTGTTCTCATACTTTATGACCATGGAGTTGTTCCTCTACACACACCACCACTCATGGCCCTACAATTATACTTTTGGCAGGAACATGTTGGATTTTTATGGGAACTAAAAAGCACGAGAGAGAGAACCTGAACCAAAAACAACATAAAGGGCCTTATTTCTTTGGGTAGAAGCCCAACAGTGCTATTAAATACCTCAAAGCAGAACTGAGCGCTCTCTCCAAGAAGCAAAGCTGAGAGACACCACACTCCAGCAGTTATTTGGTGCCCCATGGAGAAAGGAAAATACTCCAAGAGGAGACTGCTGTAAAAAAGGGGCTGGCTGCTGCTGAGCACTGACCCCGCCAGTCACACTAGGACAGTGAGCTGGAGCTGAGTTGGAGAGTGTTTGTCCAAGACCAGCTGTGTTCGTGGCTCCTCTTTCCTCCATCTCTGCATAGCAGCTTTTCTGTGCTGTGCTACGAGAAAACCCCCACTGAGAATAATCACTTGGAGCTGGAGCCAGGGCACCTGTTCCAGGGTAGCCCCATCTCTGTCTGTCACACAGGAAGCAGAGGGTCCCTGCAGCAGCCTGCTGACATCCAGTTCTTTCTCCTGGAAGGAGATGTCAGCACCCCAAAGGATCAGAAATAGCCTTCTGAATGAAAAGAAAAATACTTAAAAAGAGAGTTAAACCCAAATGTTGATTTGATCCAGGTCCTGCTGAGCTGTGGTGGCTGGAGCACTGCTGTGTGCCTGCTCCTTGGAGCACTGAGGGGAGATGAGCCCGGCATGGGACCGGAATAGCTGCGAAATTCTGAGAAGTTTGGGGTCGGTTCCAAACTTTATCACTGGCCAAACCAGTGGCTTTGATGTGAAATCCCAAACTCTGCAAGCATCCGAGTCTGAGCATCGAGGGCTGGTTGCACTGCCAGTAATAGGCGTGTGAGCTCCGAAATAACAGTGCAGGCTGGGAGCCCTGGAAAAGGAGTGGGGTCCTTTTCCCTTCCTGTTTTAAAGTCGATGCAGACTTCACTAGGTAGCACTGCTGTCCCCTTTGCTTGCATGACAAAGGTGGTGTTGATGGCAGCTTGGGGAATTGTTAATGGTCCAAAAGTTTTTATGTGCCTGGATTGCCAGGAACTGTTGTGGTTCTTTTGTGGCTCATGTGGCACAAATTTAGTAGCCAGCAAAGGTTCAAACTAGGAGGTGGCCAGCTAAGGCGAGCCTGGCTTTTTTCCTTAGTTAAAAAATACCTGGCTACTACATGGAGGAAAGCAGAAGTATCTCACCTACTGGGTTAAAACTGGATAGGAGGTTGACTCAGATACATCAAAACTGCCCTTGGCTTTGGACACAATCCTTTATATAGGGTTGGAAAGAAATGTTCTAGATGGCCTCTGTGTGGCTATGGTGATGAAAAGTGCAGTTAATCACAACTGTCATTTAGATAATCAGCTAAAGATCATGTAGAGAACTCCAAGGAGAACTCCAGAGAGATGAGAAACTGCTAAACCCAGGAGTCTAATAAGGTTTTGTCCAAGTTTCATTTAATGAGATCAGTGTCTCCTGAACCCAGCTCTGGTGAGTTCAGTGGAAACACTCCAGTTGATTTAATTTTGGAAAGTGTTATTTTCTGCATTAAGGCAGAAATCCTGTTTCTTCTGGGGCGTGTAACTCAGCTGGGATCAGACAACAGCAGCTCCTGATAGGCTCCTTTCCCATTCCAACTTCAGACTGCAGCCACCGGGATGGAACAGTCACTTCCCAGGCAGTTCAGACAGTTCATTTGGGAACTGGAAGCACTTAGAACAGGTAGAATACATTTAAGGAATTCAGGCTCTGGCTTTCCTCCACCCATTGCCAGTCTTCAGGGTTCCCAAAGCAGCCTGTGGACTGCCCAGTATGGCTTTGGGGAGATCTGAGAACTGCCTGAGTATGTGAAGTAAACATCTCTGGGATAAACAGGGATTTTATTAATCATAACTTTTAGAGATCCATTGCATGAATGGATTTCCTCACCCAGGAAAGGATTAGAGACCAGGTATAGGTTTCTTTGTGCTCTGGTTGCTGCAGGAGTGGCAGCATGGTGTGTCTGGGGTTATTGTCAGCATGGACAGCCTGCAAGGGCTGCCTCCCATCTCAAGGGCTGGCAGTGCAAGGCACAGCTCAAATTCCTTGGACTATACATCCTCTTAGAAGGACTTAATAAATGATTCGGCAAAGCATGCAATAAATATGTAATAGATCATTCTGTGTGTATCAGAATGCATTGGCTCGTTTCTAGTCTTGTTTATGGCCAGGTGATTTTATCTCTAGCAATGTGATTAACTGCTTAATGAAATATTTATCAGACAGGTTTTACCCTTTGGGAGTGGAATACCTTGCATGAAGTGTGACCAAAACGGTAGAAATCAATCTAATTAATGCCTGCTGTCATAATCTCCTGCTCTCCTCCAGGAAACACAGTCATTCCACTCATGTCATGCTGGATTTGTGGCAGGTAAAACAGGCAGGGGTGAAACTTTTACCAGTTGACTCAGTGGGTGTTACTAATGCCTGATGATAAACATCAGGAACATCATGGTAAAGCCTGATTAGATAAAGGTGGCATCCTGCCCAGGAGGAAGGGACAGGGGTCAGCCCATCCCAGGTGAGGAGAGAAAATCCTGTGCTAGCAGGGATACCCAAGGGAAAGCCCTGTACCCTGCCTCAGAGCCTGGTGTGACTTCTGTAGAGCTCTGAGCCCAGGACACCCCAGATGCTGCCTCATGCTAGGACAGCCAGTACAACAACCCAGCACACTAGTGGTGTCCGTGGGGAGACAGGAAAACCAAAAAGCTGACCCACTTTCTAATTACTTTCCCGCCTCTCCCACCTCCCCACCCACGGCCCTTTGCAATCTGGTCATTAACTTAATTACAGTTCCAGCTCCAGGAGTCAATCCAGCCCTGGAGCAGGAGCTTTGCCAGGAAGGTCTTGCCCCTGTGTCCTGTCTGGATTCAAACCAAGAGCACGGACACGTAGACGAGCAGTGCTGTCTGCAGACACGAATCCCACCACCTCATGATGGGGATTTAAGCCCTGTCTCCCAGTGCAAGCCAGATGCGTGGGACCTGCTGGATGGAAAGAACACCGTGGACAGAGAATCACCAAAGCTCAGCCCCTCCAGCCAAGGATGGGGGGAGGATGTGCTGCTCCCGGGGTCCAAGGGACACCTCCAGGCTTTGCAGCAGAGGCGTTGCCATTGACCAGTTACAAAGAGGACACAGGGATGGATGCCTTCCCTACAGATGCTGGCACTGATCTTTCCTGGGATCAGGGTCTGAGCACAGATTGTGGGTCCAGGGCTGGGCTGCCAGGGCCAGCAGCGTGGCCACGACCATGGCCACTGTGCAGGAACTGACTGGAGGTGACAACTGGGAGTAGCCCAGCTACACCCAGTGTTGCCCACCTTATCCTAGGGGATTTACTGAGGGCATCTCTGGCTCTGCTGCACTGCAACAGGTGTCCTAATTACAAAAGGCAATTAGTGGAGAAACACCCAAGGATTCTCATTGCTCCAGGCAATGGCAGGTGTTGCCTGCCCTTTACAAGTGCCCTTTCCCTCTCACAGGTTTGTACTGAGACCAGTGTAAACCATCATCCCTGCCTCTGTGCTTTGATGCCTCCCAGCATCTCATTCTGGCACATGGAACTGTCTGGGAGCAGTGACTGATACATGCCATGAGTTACACCATCCTTGTGGTCTCATCTCTGTCACGCAAGGAGGATGGCTCTGTGCTGCCAAAGCTGCCAAGGACCCAGGGATGACACACCAGGTGCAGGTACCTTGTTTTGGGTGTTTGCTGTCTTGGTTAAGGGCAGGGCTGTGGGCACCTTTCCTCCCTGGCTCTGCCTGTGCTTGGTCTCCCAAGGAAAAGTGTCTGGAGGGAGAGGAAACCACAGAAGATTCTGTAATAGCTGATCAGTTGTTGGTTGAAATGGTTTGTGATGATGTGGGAAAGCCCTGGGAGCAGGGGGCACTCAACATGCCCCTTGGCTCCTGCTCAGCAGCCCTTAGGCTGGGGAGGTCCAAGCAGTGGGGTCCCTGCTGTGGGGTCCCCACCCACACCCTGCCAGAACCCCCCACCCAATTTCTGGCAAGCAGAAGGGATGTCAAGCTGGGTGACGCTTTGCCTGGCTTTTAAATGTCACCATCCTCCCACAACCCGCCCCCGGTGTCCGTGCAGGACACTGGGCACAGTGTGAGACCACAAAGCCCTGGCTGTTACTGTCTGGGCTGGCACTGCAGGTGTGGCTGCCCCGTGTGCCCACAGATGGATGGACAGAAGGGTGGACAGATGATGTGAGATGACAGGCTATAGCCCCACAACCTCCCTCTATGTGACACTCTTAATCCAAGGGGTGATCTGGTTCTCCTGTTGCACCATGTCCTGTCTGAACCCTCCAGTCCCACCCCAAGCCCAGCCTCCTGCTGATGCCCCATTCAGGTACGTGCCTGGTCACCGTGTCTTGGTCACCCTCTGTCAGCCGTGAGCCCTCACCAGCCCCTCGGTGCTCAGATGGGTCTGACACCTCCATGTGCTGTTGCTTATACTCATGAGGCTGGAATTAGGAGTGGAAAGCAGGAATGTTCACGCGGTGTCAGGCAGCACTTCCTGCAGCTGGCCATCTGAAGGGTGGCCAAGCCCAGTCGAGGGTTGGCTCCAGCTTCAAAACTGGGATTTGAGTTTGGGTTCAGCCTTTATACTGTGTCCTTCCCCAAAGAAGCAGAGGATGCTGGAATCGAGGGTTTCATCTCCAGGCCAAGTGAAACCCCACATCCATCCTCGTGGTTAACCATCAGTAGACGTATCATCACTCAGAAATCCAACTTCCTCCAGCAGAGTCTCAGTTTGGGTTGTTCCAAGGAAAATCACTTGGTTTCTGGGTTCACCATAAGCTCAGCAGTGATTTACTATGAAAATGTGCAGGGAGTTAATGATATTCATCCTGTAATGTTTGTGTAAGGGCTATACAGCTGCTCTTGTTGACTTCTAAGTAAAACTAGCTGGAAGAATCCTGTTCTTAATTCTGCTCAATATCTTATTTTATATTCAGAGTCTAGTAGCCATAGATGTTAACTCCTGCGGTTTTTTTCCTCCAAGCTGTGTGAGTAAGGAGCTTGGGCTGTGTTTTCCTGTGCACAGTTTCTCAATAACTTAACAGTGCAATAAAAGCTTGAGATAATAATTGCTATTACCAGGAAAATTCTCCAATAAGTAATAATTTTCTGATCTGCATGCCTTTGAGACTGGAGAAAATGCCTTCCAGTGGCAAGCTGCAACACATAAGAGCGTTTCATTTCAGATGAAAGATCAGAGCAAGGCAAAATCAGAGCTGAATCTTGTTAAGTGCAAATGAGTGGGTCAGTAAAAAAAAACGAAAAATGAGTGTGGATAAGTAGCTGCTGGAGCAAGCTAGGGAGAGCAGCAGGGCATCTCCACCTCTTGTCTGTGGAGCCAGACAGGTCACTGCTTTGACCCGTGGTCTTAAGGCAAAATTTTTGGGAATTCTCAGTTGCAATAGTGGGTGGTTCTGCAGGCTATGGACACTGAGCTCTACATTTGTCACCCTCATCTCCATCCCAGAAAGGAGCATGAGCCACACACCAGGACCTGCCAGACCTTGGTGGAAGATACAGCCCTAATTCTGGTCCTCCTGTCCCAGACAGGGATACACCAAGGCACCTGTGTCCCTACAGAGGTGGGCACCTATTTGGTTCTTGCCATGACATCTGTGACCACAGGCTGTGTGACAGCAGGCAGGAGCAGGCAGTGCTTCCACATCACTCCAAGGAAAACAGTGCCCTGTCTTGGATGCTACCACAGGTTTCCATTACAGAATCCTTGGAGGGAAGGGGAATTTTTTTTTTTTTTTTGAAGGCTCTCCTACCCTTTCTCATCTCCGTAAACAACAAACCACCACAAAGAGCACAGTGCAGGAGAGAAGGCTACAATTTTAACTACCTGCTGAACCTCAGCCCCAGAGGTGACACCCACACTGGCTATTTCCAGCTCCCGAGTGGGCAGTCTAAAGACACCGGGATGTTTGTTGTGCCCAGTATTTCCACAGCTGGTTTAGGGGAAAGCTGTGTGGTCAGACTGGCCCACAGGGATGCAGCCAAGGATCAGAGAATTTCAGAATGGTTTGAGTTGGAAGGCACTTTGGGGTTATGTCATTCCACCCCTGCTGCCCTGGGCAGGGACACCTTCCACTAGACCAGGTTACTCCAAGCCCAGTCCCACCTGGCTTTGAATACTTCCAGAGATGGGGCAGCCACAGCTTCTCTGCTGTGATGCTCACAATGATTGATGCCCTGGATTGTCTAAGTGGAAAAAACACCCAAACTAAACCAAAATCTTTGAGACAACAAGGCTGAGTTTGGGGAACAGCAGTTGCTACGCCCCCTGCCCAGCCAGGGGTGTCATGACCAGGACCCCAATGGGTTTTTACATTTTTCTTACTCATGAGCTGCATGTTCAGCCCCACACTGGGATATAAGATCCCCACAGAGTCAGTGAGTGCTCCCTGACTGTGGTTTATGGACACCTACACGTGTGCACCTGGTAAGGATTACATCCACACCAGCTTAGGTGTGAGCTCCAAAATCCCCATTTGGAGTCTGGCAGCCAGTAAACTCTACCCATCAGCTGGAAGTTTCTGTGAACACCCTGCAGCAATGGGAATATTAAGGAAGAGGAAGGGAGAGTGTTTTACTTGATGTTAAGTATTTGTATTTTATGTCCAAGATTTGACCTGCAATTGAGACTCAAGTATAAAGGGACACGGAAATTCCAGAGGAAAATGTACCCAGTCGAGCAGTTTTGTGTACAACACCCACATGCCTTGTGAGGGTGTGCAGGTGTTGGAGAAGTAACGATGGATCTCTCTGGGGAAAAACATAACTGGATTAGGTAAAAGCAGAGCAGCCTTGGGATCTGCCAGTCACAGATACAGGAACGGCCCCATGCCAGGTCTGGGGGATTTTGAAACATGTGGAGGGGTGGATGGTCGTCCACCTCCTGCTTGCATGGTGCAGGGATGCAGAAGGTTGTGCCCACAGTGACTGTCCCAGGCAGTATGTGGCAGGGACAGGGGCAGGAAGCAGCCAGGTTATCTGGCACTGAGCTCCCATGTGATCAGCTTGATCAGCATCATAGTCCAGGGTTTTATGGTCTGCAGAGAGTCTGGAATAAGCAAATAGCTGGGATCTGGAGTTCATCTTTGGATGCACAGAGCAGGATTTGTCACAGTAAAGATCTCCCCCTCCTGTCCGCCTGGCAAGCAAGGATGAGAGTGAAGAAGGCAAACAACTCGCTCAGGTTCCTGCTCTCATTCTGTGAGCATGGGGTCAGACAGGCATGGGTAAGGGTGACTGTGCCCCCAAGGTGGGCTTGCAGGCTGGGCAAGCTGCCTGCCTGATCCCCTGGGCTGGGAGTGTCTGGAGGGACCTGCATCCATCAGAGTGGGTACAGGACCTCACATGGGTCACTGCTGGGCTGGCTCCACCTTGGGTGCATTAACAAATGCATAGATGTGGCACCTGGGGACATAGGTTAGTGGTGCTCTTGGCAGTGCTGCAGGAACAGTGGGACTCAATGATCTTAGAGGGCTTTTCCCTCCTGAATGATTCTGTCATTCTATGATTCTGCAGAAATAATGTCCCTGCACAGGTGAGAGTGGGCAAGGTTGGTCTGCAGGTGGGACAGGCAGATTTACCAACCTCAATGATGTGGGAAGAAAAGATCTGAGATTTCAGCTCTTGAGGCACAGATCTAAATTAAGAGCCAGGAGCAAGGACAGACTTTGTGAGCACAAGCGGTCATGAGTCATGTATGAACTGTGTGTCCAGACTGTTGTGGGCAAAAAGGGCAAATCCTCAGAGCAGACACTGCTTCTGAAAGGAGTCTGAAGGGGATGAAAAGGTTTTCAATGTCACCCTGTGAGTCAGTGGCACTCTGGGCACAGAAGCCAGCTCAGCTTCTGCACTCTGTGAAACACTTCCTGCAGCAACCCCTTTTCTGCCTCTTTTCTGGTATTTATCCTCAGGGTTAGCTGCCAGGCTCGGATGCTGTGGACTTGGGAACACTGCCTACAGGATCTCTGCTTGGTCTATCCCTGGGCAGCCTTCTCAGTCACCACTCCCCAGATGAGGGAATGGGTTTGGGGATTTGGGTCAGCACAAATAGCAGGGAAAAGGGAACTCCTCTGTTCTTGAAGGGAATTCCTAAATACTAACCCTGGCACTGTGAGGGTCTGTCTCAGCCCATACCTGCCACATTCAACTGCTGGAAATGAATCATTTTATTATGCTCTTTTCCTTAGCCAGCTTTTAGAGAGAAAAGCAGGTCTTGTGACAGCCAGAGTTTTGTCACCTGAAGGTGCCAGGTGCTCTGTGTGCTACAGACCTGTCTCTGCCTCCTACCTGGGCTGGAGGCCACAGCTGCCATGACCCATGTCCCTGTCCCCTGGTGGGCAGTGCCACCTGCCCTGTTAAACACCAACAGGATTTGAGGAATATAAAACCTGCAAGTCACTGGCTGCTGCTGCAGTTGCTCTGCACCTCAGTGTCTGCTTTGGTACTCCAACAGCTTTAAACCAACAGACACCAATGCTGGAAAATGAGGGAAAAATAGGAACTGCCAGTGCTGAGAAACAGCGAGTCAGGCACCTTTCTAAAACAAAGGGGGAGAGGGAGGATTCCTGCATCCACAGCAGAGACTGTGACAAAGCCATAGTGTCTTTCTCTCTCTCTCTCTGAACTGGTTTTCAACAAATTCTTCTGTAAAGAGATTTCTATTGTGAGAGTTCTATTTGAGAGGCAGGCCTCCAGCCCTCACGATAATTCCCGACAGCTCTGCACTGGCAAACAATGTACACAGGATTCCTAAAAATGCCCCAGCCATGAGTCAGTGCCCGCTGTGCCCAGGAGAGAGATGTGCTGGTACTCAGGGGTAGCCCACAAGGTCAGGGCAGCATTTACCTCCCTGGAATATACATTTCCCTTCAGGGAATATTTACTAAAAGAGTTGGAAGATACGGTACAAGTGCTAATGTGTTTTGAGGCCAATAAAGAAGGGGCAAAAAGATTGGAGATGGAGTAAGCAAGGAAGACCAAAAGAGAAATGGAGGCTAAAGATGAGAAGAAGCCTGGAAAAGGAGAGTCACAAGGAAGGCTAAGGAGAAAAAAAAGGTAGAAGCTGAGGAGTTTGAGAGAAAAAGAGATTGATCAGAAATAAAAATGAGGCCAGAAAAAATAGAGGCTGAAAAAGAGTAGAGGGCCAAGAAAGGGTGGGAGAGGAAAAGAAATTCAGAGGTTGAAAAGGGCAGGAGGCCAAAATAAAGAGGGAGGCCAAAGGAGAAGTGGAGACCAAAAAAAGGGAGGGTGAAAAGGGGTGAGAGGCCGAAGAGGCACACGAGACATACGGGAAGGTCTGTGCAAAGAGGGGTCTAAAGTTTAATGGGCTCCTCAGGGCTGGAGGGGGCTCAGTGGTGATAAGACAGCACAATGTCCAATTGTTCTCCTTGCACATTGGGTCAGCCCAGCTTCCTACAGCTTCTGGGCTCAGGATGTGCAGGAACACACACTTTGGATTTGGGCTGGAGAGAGTTCAGGTCTGCCAAGGTCCCCAGCCAGACCTAGAACTCTGCAAGCCCTTTGGATAAACTTTCCTTCTCAGCTCCACCCCAGCCCAGGGGATAAACTTTTCCTCCCAAGCTCCCTAAATGACTCTGGCCTTCCGCCCACTCTTGAGACCTTGATCTTCCTCCCAGCTGAGGCAGCTCATCATGCAGCTGGCTACAGCTCCTTGCCCTTATTCCTGATCAGCTGCATGCTCGGCTCCAGAGCTGAAGCCCTGGGGCACCCCAGAACATCAGCACAGCAGGGATGGGGAGCTGCTCCTCTGCACTGCTCTGTCAGGCAGTTTCCCCTTTGCTAAATGGCCCAAAGAAGCCAAGAAGCTGCGGGTAGTGGAAGGCAGCACTGGGGACATGTGGCCCCAGGGGTATGCAGGGGACTCAGCCCTGACAGCACCTGCACCCCCAAGCCAGGGTGACTCGAGCTTGCAGCAATCTGTCTTTATATTTGGCATCTTTGGTTTGGTTGAGAGAACAGTTCCCAGCTCGGAATGTGATGGTGATGAGGAGTCAGGGATGACAGGCCCATTGGGATAATCACTGCAGTGGTGTTATTTTCAGCTATAAATCCTAGAAGGGTTTGGGTTGGAAGGCACCTTAAAGCTCATCCAGTTCCAACCCCCTGCCATGGGCAGGGACATCTTCCACTAGCCCAGGTTGCTCCAAGCCCTGCCCAACCTGGCCTTGGACAATTCCAGTGATGGGGCATCCCTAATCATGCTTAATTGACCAGAGAAGCTGTGGCTTTTCCAAACCCTTCTATGGTTCTGTGATTTTATTCTGTTTTTAGCATAAAAAATGAACTATTTATAGTGCTGTGTCACTGCCCTATATCATTCCTGTTTGCTTTTTTTAGTTAGTTTGTTTTGGTTTTTTAAATGGTCCAAATATTGTGTTTTGCAATTCAAAATATTTTTAGTTTATTGTAGATTCCAATTTAAATTCTGATCTGGGCTTCTACTTCTGCCCAGAGCTTTAGGTGAATTTGCAGTAATGTGGAGATTGTCTTTTGGAATGACACTTCTGGCTGTGGAACCGCTCCTGTCTCCTGGGGTCTGGGAGCACCTGCAGAGCTTGCTGGGGGAGCAGGATCCAGACACCCTAAAGCTGTCCCTGGAGAAGGGACCTGCTGCCTACCCACATCCTAGCCCACCCCTGTGCTCCAGAACCTCCCTCTGCCTCCTTGGTCCAAGGGGATCCATGGGGCTGGCAGAGCATCCCGTGGGGCTGGCAGAGCACACCGTGGGGATCTGTGGGGCATGTACGAGGATCCCAGAGCCTCCCGTGGGAATCCATGGGGCTGGCAGAGCATCCCATGGGGAACCCAGAGCATCCCGTGGGACTCCCTGGAACATGTACGAGCATCCCGCGGGGATCCCAGAGCCTCCAGCTGGGGATCCGTGGGGCCGGCAGAGCACGCATGGGGATCCGTGGGGTTATGCCCGAGGCTCCGGGGGCTGGCAGAGCCTCCCGTGGGCTCAGCCCCGCCGCCTGCCTCGCCCCCCGGTGCGGGTCCCGCCGCTCCCCGACCCCCGCCCCGCACCTACCGGCGGCTGCGGCGCTCCCGGCTGCGGCTCCGCGAGTGCGTGCGGGGAGAACCGGCGTGGAACGCAGGGATGAGGGATGGGGAGGATGAGGAGGAGCTGCCTCGGGGCGGGGGAGCGGCGGGAGGGTGCGGAGGGGGGGTAAGGGGGGCGGCAGTGCGCGATCGCATCCACTGCCAGCGCGTCCACCTGCCTGCGCTGCCCGACCCTCGGTCAGCCCGGGGGCGGGGAGCGGGGAGCGGGGCTGAGCCCACCCCGGCCGGCAGCATCGGGGAGAAAAACCCGAATACCGGAGGAGCATCAGCATTCCTGTGGGCAGGGAGCGGGGCTGAGCCCACCCCGGCATCGGGGAGAAAACCCCGAATACCGGAGGAGCATCAGCATTCCTGTCCCTCGCGTTTCCCCCTGCCATCCCCGCGGCCCAGGATATCGCTGCAGCGCTGCGTGTCTCAGGACCCTCTGGGATGGCCATGACCCCGCTCCGCTCCGGGTGCCCCTTCCCACGGGAGTCCCTGCCCTCCCCGTGGGCAGCCGCAGGGAAGCGGCCGGGACAGGGCCGGCCACAGGGCTAGCCGGCACGGCTGTGATCCCGCTGGCAGGGAGAGCTTGGCCTTAAAAGCCGAAGTGTTCCCGAGGGCGCTGTCAGCCGGATGAAATGCAGCTCCGTGTCCCCAGGGATGGGAGCCGGTGCCTGGCGGGTGGCTGTGCCGGGGCATCGCCCTTGCTGGGGTGCCGGGGCTCGGTTTGTGGGCTCTTAGGGTGCCAGCAGTGGGCTCTTCGGGAGCCATCAGTGGGCTCGTGGGTCGGGGGGTGACAGCAGTGAGCTCACTTAGGGTGCCAGGGGTGGGCTCGTGGGGTGACAGCAGTGAGGTGGGGGGTTTGCGGGTGCCAGGGGTGGGCTCAAGGGGTGCCGGCTGGGTACAGGTTGAGGTGCAGCTGCGGGGGGGGGTGAGGCTGCGGGTCGCTGTGTCTTTGCTGCTGCAGTGCTAACGAAGCCCAGCGATGACTTCAGCGCTTGGCCGGGGTCCATGAGCGCTTTGATGTGGTGTTTAGGCTGCGTTATCTAAGGCTCGCCCAGAATAGGCTTTTAGTCCCGGCTCACGTGGAGCCAGTCTGTTTGGACAGGCATTCCGGGCTGGAAATGCCCTGAGCCCAGACGTTTGGATAAAACATTCTCTGGTTGACTGTGGTTACCAGCGGCTGGTGGGGACAGCTCATAATGCACCTCACAGCACAGGTGGACTCAGGGCTTTCCTGCTATATCAATATTCCTTTCCCCCCTCCCTAGTTTGAACAATCCCACACAATATTTCCTCCTGCTACGTCATGAAATAATAATAAAAAAGACAGCCAAACATTCCTGAACCTCACAGACCAGCAGTCCTGCCTTTGCCTCTGGCTCTCCTGGATGAAAGGCACTGGGGTTTTGAGGATATGAGGAAGATTAGGAAATGCTGCTCCATTTTCTCACTCAAGGGAACACTCCCCCTTGATTCAGAGCTGCAGGGAGACTGCGCCCTCACTGCACCCCAGCCTTCCCCACTTGCCTGGCTCCCCTTGCACCCTGGTTTTGGTTGGCATTCAGCAGCCCTGGTGTGGTGCAGGGCATGGAGCTCTGCAGATGGTGTCCTGCCAAATTGTGTCCTTTCTGCCTGTCCTGAAGGCAGACAGCCCTAGGGCAAAGCCAAGAGCTGGAACGATGCATGGACACAGACCAAACACGGGCTTGGGCAGTGGGATCTGCACGGCATAAGGGAGAAGAGGCTCAGCTGAAACCCAGATACTGACAGTACTGCAGTGGCCCCGGGGCCCTGCCCCAAGAGCTGGAGGTACAGAACACACTGCAGGGATGGGGACACTATGGAAATGGGGGACATTGAGGAGATGGGGGTATTGAGGGGATGGGGAGTACTGTGGGGCACCGCCTTGGCAATAGCTCTGCCTCCTCTTGCCCTCCCCAGTCTGGCCCTGACTGGGCAGCCCCAGTTGCATCAGGTGCCCATGGTACTTCCCAGTCTCTCGGGATGGATTTTGATATCTGGCTGCTGCTCCTGTTCCTCTCCTGCCTCTGCCTGGGGTAAGGAACCTCTTCACCTCACTACCTCAAACACCCACCATTCTCCTCGGCTCCAAGTCCCATGAATAACACCCACCTCCAGGGCTTGTTTGGAAGCAAAGTGAATAATTAACCATGGAGCCCCGAGGAAGCTGTAGGTGCTTCTCCCTGCCTGGCACCAGCTTACGCAGGCAGTGCCTGTGTGGGCAGCTGAGCCCCAGCACCTGCTGCCCCAGTGGGTCCCTATCCCTGCAAACCACGGTCCCGCAGCAGAGACAACTGAGCAAAAACTCCCTGCCTGTTTAAAATGAGACCCATGAGATCCCCCAGTCTTGGGCTTTGGCTCCATCCCTCTTGGCGTGGTATTCCTGGAAGGACTCAGTGAGCACCACTCAGCCCAGCACGAGCTGAGAACGGCATCATAGTAAAAAGCCCCTCCTGCCACAGTTGGAGGGAGGAAAAGGAAACCTCAGTAGTTCCCCAATGCCACACACGTGGCCGAGTCGGCAAGCTTGGCCAGGAGTTCAGGAACCAGGACCGTGTGGTGTAAACTATTTGGGAAGGGGCTCCGAAGCCCCCAGGAGGCTGCGGCTCTGCAGGGTGCTGTGCACGGGGAAATGGGGAATGCTGGAAGAGGCACTCACCTGCGGGTCAGTCGGGGTGTGCAGAGCTGGGCGGTGGGGGCAGCTGGGAACCTGGGGTCACCCTGCCCCTCGCCCCACTTCCCGGAGCCAGCAGCGATCGCACCCACAGCCCTCGCAGCACTCACGGGTGTTCCAGAGCAAGGCAGGGTCCCTCGGATGGGCACAGGCACTGGGAATGTGCCGGGTCCTGGGCAGTGGCTGGTGTCAGCAGCGGGCACTGGAGCAACACTGCGGCTGGCAGTGCCGGCTGCTGCTCTGCACCCACATAGGACAAGGAAGTATGGATAATCCTTCGCCTTGCTATTTTTTTCCTCTCATGTGATCTTGTTTTTGGACGGCTATTTTGGGGCTGGACTCCAGCCCAGGTGAAAGACAAGGATTGAATCCAGCCTCCCCCTCTCCTGGAGGCCCTCCCAGGACCTTTGCCTGCCTGCTTGTGGGATGGGGTGAAACCCTGCCACTGTCTCATGGTCCGTGCCCGCTTCCCGTCCTTCTCTCTTGCTGCAGAGCCCTTTCTGTTGCACTCCTCTCTGTGCAGCTGAGGGGTGATGGGAGCTGGTCGTGGTGAGCATACCATTCCTGGTCACCCCTCCATCCCACGGCCACCTCACGCTCTCCATGCCCAGGTCTCTTGCTGTCGCTGGCTCAGCTGCAGAGTTGGAGTCTCTGCAGCACCATTTGCCTCTTTCTGCCTGTTTCCCCCCAGGCCAGCCTGGCAGGAAGCTGACAGGAGATAAATACATTAAAAATATGCTCGGAGCTTGTAGCAGCCTTGGAAAGAACCACTGAAAGCCCTGATGCCCTGCACTGCCCATCATCCCCCTTGAGGTGGCTGGGAGTGTCCCACCAGTGCCCGGAGGAGATGGACAGGCAGGGATATGGTGGGGCTCAGGGGGTCTGTGCTGTGTCCTACCCATCCCTGCCCTGGGACTGCTGCTGGGGACATCCTTGGGGACATCCTGGTGTCACACTCTCAGCACTGTCAGGACTGATTGTTTTAATCCCATTTATGTCTCTCAGCCCCCCTGTATGAAGTTGAGAGGGGCCAGTGGGGCACTGGGGAAGGGCAGCCTGGCTCTGTGGCTCGGAGGGGTGCGGGAGTGACCCCTTCATGGGCAGGAGTGGGGCAGAACATGGATGTCTGGGATGTGACACTGGCTCTTGCTGTCCCCACACGCACATGTCACTGCAGACACATCTGTGCCCTTTCACAGTGGATGGCGGGAGGAGTGGGCGCTGTCACGGCATGTTTGGCTGCCTGAATTGGGTTTTTGCATGACTAAAACTCGTTAAAGGTCCCTGTGATGAGTCTCAGAGGAAACCTGAATTTCCCTCTCCCCAGTATCCCCAGTTCAGCTACCGAATAAGGGGGTTTCGGCAGCGACTGCGCCACGGGCAGGTGGCACATGGTAGCACGGGACAGGTGATGGGGACAAGACCCACTACGAGGGACTTCAGTCAGAGGTGGTGTGATCTGTGTTACAGAGACGTGCTACACGAGTGAAAACTTCAGGTCCACAAATCAGAGGCCCATTTTTTCAGCCTACTTGCCAGTCTTCATTTTTTAAAATATTATATATATGAAATATATATAAAATATATTAAATACATCAATTTTACATTAAACACGTAAAACTATAAAATTAAATTATTTACATTTAAGAATATATTTAATTGTATTCTTCAGTTTTATGACATATAAGGACTCAATAAGGAATTGCTCTCTGACACCTATTAAATGCGCTCTTCTCTTTTAGTGGGGATGGGAACTCTTACCATATGAACCCCACTAGTGTCATAGCTTTTCTGTTGCCCTTGCTGCAAATTAGAATGTTTAGAATAACGAGGTGAATTTTGATAACCAGAAACTCCTAAGAAGCCACTTTTCTTCTTTTGAACAGTCTCTGGGCGAGGGCTCCAGAGGAAAACAGTTACTTTGTAAGGGTAACAGAGGTTTTAATAAAGCAAAAGATTAATAAAATGACTGAGCAGAGAAAATCCTGCAGAAGAGGGACGTGCAGGGAGGCGCCGGGGCCGCCAGAGGGCGCAGCAGGACCATATCTGACGCATCTGGACACAGCTGGATGAGGGGTGGGCACCGCTGGGAGATGCGGCACAGCTGGATGGGGGACACCGCTGGGGGCTGAGGTACAGCTGGATAGGAGGGTGGGCACCACTGGGGGATGTGGCACAGCTGAGTGGGGGGCACTGCTGGGGAATGTGGCACAGCTGAGACACAAGGCAAGGGGTAGAGGGCACAACGGCACTGCTGAGGAGGCACATCTGCAGCCACGGGGCATCTGGGGCTCATGCAGGTGCAGCATCCACATCTGGGGCACATCTGGGTGGTAGCAGAGTTGGCAGTGCTGGCCCCGTGGCAGCAGGTACATCTGGCACTGTGCATATTTGGTGTCACATCCATATGCACCTCTGGCAGTGCACCCACCTCGGTGCATCTGTGCACATCTGGTGGCGCACCCCCCTCCGGGTCCGGGGCCAAGGTTACCTCTGCTGGCTCCCAAAAGCTGCTGCAGCTGCTCCAGGCTTGGGTTTGTTTCCTGTATGAGCATAGGTGGGGATGGGGCTCTGCCTCTGGAAGCAAGGCAGGAGCTCCTCATTAAGATCCTCTCACTCTCCCTGGTCTCTGCCAGAACCTGTCACTCACCCAGCCAGACACACAGGACAGTAATTTTGTTTGTCTTTGCTGTGTTCTCGCACATCTCTCTCAGTCCCAGCTCCTTCACCAGGATCCTTTTGGTCTTTCCCAGTCCCCGTTTCCCAGGAGGGAGCACCCCATCCTGAGGAATGACTCCCAGCCTTTGTATTTTAACAAATGACCTGGTATATTGAAACAAGTGTTGTTTACTCCACTCAGCACTAGCTTAGAGTCAAGAGCTGATTCCCAAAGGACTCTCCTGGATACACTAACCAAACGAGGCCTCTTATCCTGTAATTACATTCCAGGGACAACAGACATCTCCTGATTCATTTAATATGTGCCATGTTGCATTTAGATACGTAACAGAAGCCCTATTACCTAAAAAGTCCTGCTGTTATCAAGTACTGACTTAATTACAGTTTTATCTAAAAATAGATCAAGTTTAGCTTGACAGAATTCATTTGTCCTCCTCCCCTGCTTCCCACTGATACTTGCTCCCTGCAGTTCCTTCTTCATCACAAACAGCATCAATCCACTGCCACAGACTTTCCTGAGAGCTGCCAAGAGCCCACCAGCATGTTTGCTATTCCCTCATCCCAGTCTTGCAAAACTTACTAAATATAGAATTAAAAAATCATGGAATGATTTGGGTTGAAAGGATCTTAAAACTCATCTTGTTCCACCTTCCATCATGGGCAGAGACACCTTCCACTAGCCCAGATTGCTCCAAGCCCATCCAGTCTGGCTTTGAACACTTCCAGGGCTGGGGCAGCCACAGCTTCTCTGGGAACTTGTGCCGCTTACATATAAACACAAATATATACATATAAAATACCACGGACTGCCTAGGCTGGTTGCCCTTGGTCTCAGATTATCCAGCTTTGAATGCTTTTAACTTTCCCGACTTTGGGAGCTGCTGCCACCCAGGTAATTGCGTGGGATAGGAAATGGTCCATATCTGCTGCTCTTTCATCTGCACTTTGCCATAGCTACTGTTGTTCTCAGCCCCCATTCAAGGTGAGGCTCAGAGCCAGTATCTGCTCATCAGCATCACTTTCCTCTTTCCTCTGATTGTTGTGTGGTTTCCACAGCTTTTGTAGCTGCCCCTGCTTTCCTGGAAGCCAAGCCAAGGCAGCTTTCTTCCCACTTGGGAAAGAACTGGCTCCCTGAGCATGAGCAGTGTCTGTCACCAGCAGTGGTGGCTGTGAAGGAACGGTGGGAAAGTCCCATCTATGCAGGGCCACATCAGAGCTGCCCTGGCTGGTCCCTGTGTTGTGCTGGTCTTTAATTTCATTTCCCATGTGCTTGACAATGGAAACAGACTTTTCTCTCCTCATTTTGGCATGAGCAGAATGCAGCCCATGCTCTGGCAGTGCCAGCAGGCTGCAGGCACTGGGTGCTGGCACTGCAGGGCTGCACCTGGCAGGACTGAGGTCATATGGATGGGTGAACTTGAAGGATCCCAGCTCTCCCAATGTATGCCACTGGTGGAACTTTCTTTGCCTTTCTGCCTTAGAAGGTTTTCATCCCTCACTGGAGGGTAAGGAGGGCAGAGAGGGCAGCCCATGACCCCGGAGTGGTGGCTCTCCCAGGAATGTCAGCTCTGCTTATTGCAGCATTGGATTTTCTGATCTGAACCCATGATGAAAACAGAACTGGGGCTTCTGTGTCTGAGAGCTGCTCCAGGAGATACCTCACTGCCCAAAATCTCCAAGAATTCCTGATTTTGTCTTTGTCAGCCCAGCCACTTGTGCAAACAGTGTCAAGCCAGGCTGGGCACACAAAGCAAGGTCGGTTATAAGCCGTTCTCCTGGAACAGAGGCACTTGGAGCCGGCACAAAGGAATCTCTGTCTCTCCCTTGCACTGGCATCCTGGCAATTAACCCAGAAAACTGCAGTTTGGCCTTGTCCTGGGTGCTGAGTGCGGGGCTGTGCGGTGTGGGGGGTGGCTGGCCCAGGCAGGGGGTCTGACCGCGCCGTGGCCCCTGGTTGCACAGGGCAATGGAGCGACCAATGTCCAGCTGGGAAGTACCAAATGAACGGGAAATTTGCCCACTTGTAGAAGAAGTGAAGGAAATAATTTGTGTCTTTACACTGAATTGTGTTTAAGAGATATATGTCCAGAAAACAGCCTAATTAGGAATCACCTGAATCATAGAATCATTGAAGAGCCTGAGTTGGAAGGGACACACAAGGATCATCTGGTCCTGCACAGGATAATCCTAAAAAACACACCATGGATCAAACATGGGCAACCTGACAGAAACATTGAGCTGGTCTGATCCCGGTGGAACAACATGTCACCCACTGCCAGGGACACGGGAGCCCTGGCCAGAGCTTGGCCGGCGGAAACTGAGCCCTGATCTGCCAAGCTCCTGCTGGAAACAACAGCCATCCAGAGCTAAACACAGCGCTGTGGGATGTGCTGGGGAGGCAGATAATCCATAGGCAGAGGCTGTGACAGTCCACTCGAGTATGCCATGGCACTGTCATCATTATGAATACAGTAATTGGGTGCCCAGGCTGGGCTGATGTACATGCAGGGGAAGTACTCTTGAATAACTGAAAAGTATTCTGTATTCAATTTGCCACTGCATTTCTTGCAGATCAAATTAGTGAGAGATGGACCCAATTTCAAAGTAAGTTTTTTAATCTTTGGGTTTGCTCCTTTGAAATTTTTTTGTTTCATTTTTTACAATGTAAAATCCCCAGCAAACCTCACTTTAGCCACTACATGCATGGAAAGCAAGGAAATTAATGGTACAAAAAGGAAAGCAGTGAGGAAGAATGTAAATCGTGCTTAAACGGTGTCATAGAAACTGCAGTTCACTCAAGTCCAACCTACTAGGAAACAAATATTTAATTGTACAGTAAATAACATATTTTTATAGTTCCAAACCATATCTCAAAAGCCAAGTGAATATAAACAGGTGTGTGACTGGCTCACAGAGCCCCTGGTCCTCCTGCATCCTGCCACGGGATGGGGACAGCAAAGGGATCCAAAGGGGAGGGGAATGAATGGGGCCAGACCAGTTAACTGAGAATTGTGACTGGTTTCTGGGGAACTAAAAGGTTTCTGGGACATATTTCTGGTTTTTGTACAGAAAGGGACCACTGCTCTCTGAGAAACAGGATTGGAAAGGAGAGTGTTGTACGGGGACAGGCAGTTTGATGCTGACCCTGGGAAGCTGACATATGGCTGGGCACGGGCAGGGTGGGCAGCAGTGCTTGTGGGATCCCCCGAGGCTGCTGTGGTGCCTGGAGCAGCCAGTGATGCCTTGTGGGGCCCTCTGGAGCTGCCACAGTGCTCGGTGCAGGTGCCCATGGGACATCCCAAGGCTGCCACGATGCCCGGCGTGCCCTTGCAGCAGGTATCAGATGAGGAGCTCTCCAGTCACTGGATGTTTTTAACAGTAAATGGAATTGCTTCCCATCATCACTATCTTATCTGCACGTTTCAAGGGCACGTCCTCTGCCAGCACCGCCACGAAAGCAAACACGGTGCAGCGCCCGGGCAGGGATTTGCTTGGCAAGGTGAGTGCGAGGAGCTGATCTGGTTACTGCGCCCTGCCCAGGGGGCTGTGCGTGCCCAGATGTACCCAGCGGTGGGAGGACACTTCACACCGTAACCTTGAGCAGATTAAATAGGTGCCTGGAAAATAATTGAGATGATGAGGATAATTTTGTCCTCCTGCTCCCACAGCTGCTGCCTCACGTGCTGTCTCAGTCCCCTTGCCTCGAGCAGCACAGAGAAGCCACCGCATCGATCTGCAGGGACAGGCAGGTTTTCTGGCTGGGTGATGTGTTTGGTAAAAGTGGGTTATGGAAGGCACCAAGACCTGGCTCTTGCTGGCATCACTGGAGTGGCACTGTTCATCCTCATCCATCTCCTTGGAGAGCACTAGGCTATGGAGGAATGTCACACTGCTGAGCCGCAGGTACCAGCACTGTACTGAACTCAACACCCACCACAATCAGTTTAACACCCCCTGATATTTACTGGGTCTACGTCCCACCCCATGCTGCTCCTTGGGGGATGCTGTATGCCACAGCCCCACTGATTTGCAGGCAAACCCAGACCTGGGAGGCACTTTGCATCCCCCAGTGCCACAGTCTGGTCCCTGCTCCCTACCCATCACAAGCCCCTGGACATTGGCAGGCTATGCAGGACATCGAGTGAGAAAGCTGAGCTCCAGCCTCTGATCCTCTGGGTTTGGAAGAAGCTGTCTCCCTGGAGCAGGACAAAACTTCCTTGAATTCAAAGCCTTGGCTGGTCTGTCTCTGGCTGTGGGCTGGGCTGCTGGACACACGGATGGGCTGGCATAGCTCCCAACAGCTCCTTATTTTGCTTCTTACATTCATTAACTTAAAAACTGCAAATCTGCTTTCTGGTTCTTCCCTTTTCCTGTAAGCCAGCCTGGCTGCAGCCTGGCTGTTCCTGCCCCTTGCAGCTCCTCTTAGCCAGCTGGCTCAGCACCCCTGGGATCCCGAGGCTCCCATCACACCCAGCCCCCTGGGGACCCTCACAGTCACCTTTCTGTTCAGCCACCATTCCCTGTCTTCTGCTGAGAGATGAGAAAGGAAATGTCAACCCCTAAGAGTTCAGAGCAGGGGACAAATGACATGCAGAGCTAAGGACAGGTGGAGGTGATGCAGGTGCAGGCTATGGTGACACGAGGGGGCTGCAACCTCGGCAGGGTCAGGCATGGGGGCCACAGTGACTGGCTTCTCCAAACTCTAGTCCCAGGACTAAACCCTTTGTCTGGGCTTCCAGGAAGGGTATGGCTGGGGTAGTTAGTGGGGAATTCCACAGGAACCTGGAGAGGCTGTTTGAAAATATTCTTATACAGGAAAGGCAGTGGCCTTGCTTAATTATTAAAATTCAAATGATTTGCACTGAAGCCAACAATAGGGAGTTGCTGTAAAGTGGCAAATGTGTAGGAGTGGTCACTGAGTGCTGGTGAGAGGAAAATCTCCATCCACATTCCAGAAGCAGAGACAGAAAAAGAGGGAACACCAAGATCTGGGACCACTGAGCAGCACCAGGAGGAAATTACTATTTACACAGGGAGAGGCAGCGCTTACATCCCTCGTATGGGTCGTACCAGGGCTAATGCACAACAGACATCTCTGGAGCCCCTCCAAAAAGGAAACTAGAGTTTGGTTTGGGAACTTCTGGTTCTAATTCCTGGAAACACAGCTTCAGCTCAATTTCACAGTGGTTTGTGACTTTTTTCCAGTGGTTATACAAATTTTGGGAAAACATTCCTCTCCTTGGAATTGTGCTGTGATAACATAACCCCACTTAATGTTCAGAGGTTTTGTACGGCTTCACACCCCTCCAGAGGTGCCAGTGAGAAGCAGCCCCCATCCTGCTGCCATGGATCCTGCCCCCTTAGGCACAGGAGTCCTTAGGGATGGGTTATCCCCTGAGTGTCTGCAGTCTGATCCCACTGGGACTGGACACTGCCACTGGACTTTGACACATGAAGAAGGCAAGCCCACAGTGCCTGTGGGACTGGGGAATGAGCTCACTGAGCAGGCTTGGTCCCAGTGGGATGCTTTCAGTCTGTGCAAGCCATGCCAAGCTGGGAGCAGTGCAGGGCAGGCAGCATGCTGGCTCCAGTGTCAGAGTGGGAGAGAACTGAGCCACAGGACAGGTGAAAGCTTCTCAGTCCTTGGGCTGGTGCTGGCTGACGGAAGGGCTTGGGTTAGATGGGACATAAGGAAGAGATATTTTATTACGAGAGTTGTGAGAAGGTGTGGTTGCCCCATTCCTGGAAGTGTTCAAAGCCAGGTTGGACGGGGCTTGGAGTAACCTGGTTTAGTGGAAGATACTTGCCCATGGCAGAGGTGTGGAATGGGATGGCTTCTAACTTCCCTTCTATGATTCTATGACTCTGGGCCTCCATGTGCTCCACCTGAAGGTCTCACGCTCCCCAGGTGCTGCTGGGGAGAAGGATCAGCTGCAGGGAGTCAGTGTTGATGGGATACAGATGGAGCAGGGTTTAAGTTGTGCTGCTCGTTGGGCTGTAGCCTTTTAGGGAGCTTTGCAGTGCTCCTGGTTAGGGGCTGTGCTGAGCACCCAGCTCAGGAGCAGTGGTACCTGCTGTGACTGTTTAATGCAATTACTAGCCAAAACCACTGCCTTGGGCTGGGTCTTGGTGCAGGTTATGTCTCTGTGTACTGCTGACTGCTGTTCTGTCTCCAAGGGGCACATCTGAGCCTTTCTGAGAGAATGATCTACTCCTGCATCTCCAGGTCCTTGGGGTCCTGCTCCCCTGCCTGTTGCTCTCTCTCCTCACCACAAGTCCCTGTGTAACACCTGTGGAAGTCTTTTTCCACGGGGCATTATGTGACTGAAGCTCCCATGTAGAACAAGGATAAAGCTGCTATTTTGTGTTTGGAGAGGAAATGAGTGGCAGCTGCTTGGCTGAGACTTTGAGGAGATTTTGTATTTTTCAAAAAAATCAAAGTAAGAATAGACAGACTGTTCAGCCTTTCCTGACAATGAAACTTTGTCATTTTTATAATTAACTCTGTTCTTTAAATACTTCTTCCATGAACATCTTTGAAGATTTCATAGCCCTCAGTTCCCTCACTTTTCCATTTCAGCTTCCTGTGCTGCAGTGACTCCCAGGGGCATGACTAATGACTAATTTCACTTTTCCATTTAATTGAGAGCTTGTTTCTGACTTTGCCTTTGTGTGGTTAGCTGTACCTTGCGCAGCTACTTGATGCCCAAAATGCACCTGTCAGGCCTTTTATCTTCTTCTTGGGGAATTTAGAGAACATCTATGACCAGCTCTTTATTCCAGAAACATTTTCATCACAGTGATGCATCATGGGTTTTCCTTATTGTGTGTTATGTGTCCCACTGTCCTCTTAAGGGATTCACAAAAAAAATCCCAAGCTTGAAACTCTTCTTACTTATGTATCACTTGTCATTTTCTGTCAGTAAGGACTTCCCTGAGGACCCACAGTAATGTTTCTTTCATCATTTCTCTGGTAGCTGCAGGGAGTGGATTCCCTTCTTCCCCCCACTTACTAAATATACCCCACACTGCTCTGCAGAATCCCTGTGCAGGTGAGGCCTGAATGGGTAAGGAGCTAAGGAAGCTTTTGGCAAAAGACCACATATGAAGGGATTTGTGATGCTGGAAGCCCACCCTTCTCTCAGGATAAGATGTATCCTGGACTGTGAGCAAGAGAACAGTGATCTTCAGCAGCACTAACCCTGTCTTTGCCCGAAGGTAGCTAAATACACAGATACACATGTTGAAATGCTGGAGTTGTGGCTGTCCTATCCCTGGAAGTGTCCAAGACCAGGCTGGATGGGGCTTGGAGCAATCTGGTCTAGTGGAAGGTGTCCCTGCCCATGGCATGGGGTTGGAACTGGATGATCTTGAAAGTCCCTTTCAACCCACACTGTTCTATTTAGTTCCTTTGTGTGTTCTTCCTGCATCATGTTAAATGTGCTAAATGCCTCTAGACATCCCAGCTCCCTGACCCAGCCATGTCCTACCCTCATCTTTGTGCTTGAACGACCATCACATCTCCAGAAGTTGTGACCTTGCAGCCACTGCCTTCGTGATCTGTAACACAGACTGACTCACGCTGCAACAGCGGGTGATAATGCTGAGCTTTGTTCTGTCCCACATGTGTGCACAGCGCTGTTAACATTTACAGTGGGAATGCTGCTCCAAAGGGAGACAGAGAAGGGGTCATTGTGGCTTGAGTCAAATAGGGATTTGTGCTGTCAGGAAAATGAGCCTCTGCAATCTCCCCATTAAGGCATTACTCTTTAAAATAATGTTTCTGGTTTGTAAGTTATTTTATGTCCCGTTCCTGGGCAGGGCAGGGTGACCACAGACCCAAGCATGGCGATTCTAAAAGCTGCTTTTCATGGTGCTTCAGCATAAGGCTCCCATGGTCCCTTTGATCATCACCAATACCATCACCAAATTATGGAAAGAAAAGAGACACTGAGTGTGGAAGCCTGGCTCCAGCCCCGTGAAGATCATCCTGGAAACAAAAGTCAAAGCTTAACATCAGGCTAGGAAAAGCCACAGGGGTTCGTGAGTTTTCCTCTGCTCTGGGAAGGATCTTGGTTTGGCATCCTGTCAGTAGTCTGGGATGGGGTCACAAACTCGGACAGGAGGAAGGATGTTTGCAGTGTTGGAGAAGAGTTTAAACCTTACTGAAATAGTAAAAATGTAAGTAAACTGCCCCTGAAATTGGGGAAGGGAGAGGCAAGAAGCAGTCTGGGGAATTGTGCCAAAAATCAACAGAGTTGGGCAAAATGCCACCATTGCTGTGTCAAAGGACCAGCCTGCTTAGCAAAGCTGAGGGGGCAGCTGAAGGGTCAGGGATATATATGGCTACTCAGTGTGACAGATGAAGAGTACTGAGGTTTTCTTTTAATAAGGAATCAAGGGGAAAAACCTTGATTAAACTGGCTAAAAGCACAAGCACTAGAAAACCCTTGAGCCTAAGGAGTGTCCCTGTGCTTGCCGCACCAGGAGGCAGCTCTTAGTCTATCTGCTCTGACACCTGCCAGGAAGATGAAGGGAACGGTGCATCTTCTGGAGACAGCTCCCCTTGGATGCATTGCCCTGGGCTTTGTCCCTGGAATTCCTTCTCTCTCCTTGGTGTTCCCAGATGCCTCCGAGAGGCACGTGCCAGGCGAGTGGCTTGGCAAAGGCGCGGTGCTGTAAGGAGCTGGCATGTCCTGGGCATGTCCGGACGGGCACGAGTGCTGCGGAGCACGAGCAGGAGGCAAAGCCAATTAGCTAAAATAGATGACAGGCTCGTAGCAGCTATGGTTACAGCACTGTGCTCTCTGTGGGGAAGGAGGAACTCATTGCCCAAGGCAGGAACACTGATTTAGGGACCTGGAAGGAGATAGGTGTGGAGATCATCGCGGCAAGTAGGACACCACAGGCTGACTAATAGTATATTGCATTAATATTTCCATTCAAAGGGAAACCAACTTTAAAAACCAGCTAACAAACCTATGGTGTCTGGGAAGACTTGGCAGCACAAGTGGCTAATGATAAGTATTGCAAAAAATTATTGGAGGTTAACAAATGTGAGCTGGGAGCTGAGAAGGTTTGTAGATGGAGCAGGGACCCCAGCCTGGTTTGCTTCTCCCTTCAGGGATATCTGTCCCCCTGCAGAGGCTTAGCTGTGTCACTGCTGTTCCCATCTTCTGTCTTGTCTCACCTACCCCTGCAAATCTGCCTGAAGGCCAGGAGGAGGGACTGCAAGGAGAAAAGGGAGCTGGAGAAGGGAAAAAAAGAATCGAGTAGGTGGAAATTCATGTGTGACTGCTAGAGGTGCAATGTGGAAAAGTACTGTTCCACTGGAAAATATATATGTAAAATTATGTTATATGTAAAGCTCACAAATGCTCAGTGGAGGGAGCACTCTGTTACACTGAAGGCATCACTAAGGCTTGGTTGCTGCAGTCACATGGAAAAGCATCAAATAAGAACACGCAGAGCATATTTCCAGGATGACATGGGAGAAGGGGAAGCCCTCGGTGTTGTATTGAATGCAACCCTGGAGTAGTATTCACAGCCAACAAAAGGTCCATGGTCAAGGATCAGATCTCTTGGAAGGTTGTCAGTACAACAGGTCAATACATGCCCTTTGGTTTACAACAGGGAATTCACGGAGATTCATTATGATCGTCTGACACGTTATCTGGGACAGGGTTGTTTTACTTTTGCCATATACAATACCCCATCTGTGCCTAGCTCAATAAAAAATCCTGGGAGCAAGGAAGATGTGAGAGTGATACACAGTCCCATAATAAATAGACCTTGAACATTGCCGCCTGAGGGCAATTCCAAGAAATCGCTCGTTTAACTCCCAGATTCTGACAGTCAGGATGCCTGTTGTTGTCTCCTGGGCTTTAATGAAATGCATTAGTGCCCAAGCCACTGATGTTGTGAGACCTGGTTAGTGGGTGATTTTCCATCCTCCTTTCCCCTGTAACAGTGGTTCTGATTTTCACAGAAGTGGGAATGTTGCTGGGATCAGGGTCAGCTGTTGGAGGGAGCCTTCAACATCCCCAAAGCAAGACAGTTGCAGGATGATCAGGTTTAAGGTCCTACAGCAGGGCCTGGTGTACCTGTGTGTGGATTCTGATGCTCAGCATTGGCATTCCCGCAGAGCTCTGTCACTCCAAAATGGATCTGTGAGATGCTGCGAGCTGACGTAGGGGCTCAGAGCTGCTGTGAGGGGATGGGGCTGGTTCCCCACCTCCTGCTCCTGCTGTCACTCTGGCTTTACCTGATTAGTGTCACTTCACTGGCAGAAAGATTTCCTGGAGGAGAAGGGGCTCCTCCTGCTGTGCTAGCAATGGCTGCTTTCTGGGGGACCGGTAACAGCTGCAGCCAGAGCAAGGATGAGGCAGGAATGGGGACATGGGGAGATGCTGTGTTCAGATAAGGAAGATGATGCAGTGGAAAACTCACTCTAAAAAAAGTTGCTGTTTTTCAAACAAAACTGTTTAATCCAGCTGTGTGACGCACCCAGAGATAACACTGATGGCAAGGAAGAGCTGGGAAGAACAGCTGGGACTGATCTGATGATATTGCAGTCACAGAATCATAGAATGGTTTTGGCTGGAAGGGACCTTAAGTATCCTCTAGTTTCAACCCTCTGCTATGGGCAGGGACACCTTCTGCTATCCCAGGTTGTTCCAAGCCCCATTCAACCTGGCCTTGAACATTTCCAGGGATGGGGCAGCTACAGTTGCTCTGGGCAACCTGTGCCAGGGCCTCACCACCCTCCCAGGGAAGAATTTCTCTCCAACATCTCATCTAACCCTGCCCTCTTGTTAGTCTCCCTCTTCCTCCTGCTTGGCTGTGGCAGCCCCCACTGCTGGACATATGGTTACTTGATCCCAGAATCAGCTAATCCAGGTAGAAATTGGTCTTTTGAATTTTTTGATATATTTTTTTAATGCTGGACTAGTTTTCTGCTGGCGTTGTTCCCTGAGTGAGTGAGCTGTGGGATGTGGGTTGGTGACTGAGCAAGGGAGAATGTGCTAATGTGTGGTCAAGGACGGGCTCAAGGGTGGGAGTGTGGGATTGCAGCGGCCACAGCTTTCATCTGCGGGAAGGATGTGTGAGCACAGCCTTGGAGAGGCTTGGAGGAGTGCTCGCTGAGCTGGTGGGCTCAGCGCTGTGCTCCAGGAATCAGTGGGCAGGGTTCTGTTGGCATAATGGCAAAGCTACTGGATCCCTTCACAGTGTACAACTGACCTGGCTCACTTGGGGTGAGACAACCCAGTTGCTTAAAAAAATAAATCAAAGCAAGCAAATATGGCAGGGATTGCAGAGGGATGCAAGCTGCTGTCAGCTACAGGCAGGAGGGTCTGGAATTTAGGGGTTTTGTTTGGTATATACTCTCTGGCACGTGGTGGATTCTCAGGGTGTCCTTGTGCATGACCACAGGTTGGACTCAATGATCCCTGTTGGTCCCTTCCAACTCAGGATATTCTATGATATTTTTATGGAGTGCTAGGAAAAAAGGGCTGGAAGATGTTTATGGATGTTTCTCCGCAGTGCCTGCTGCCTTGCTCTGCTCCCACACTTGGAGCTCAAACCCAGGGAGTGTCTCATGGTGAATGAAGCCAAAAAAAGGGAGAAGAGTCCTCACTGCCTGCCCGAGGCCTTAGTTCCAGTCCTGTGGTGTGTGTGGTGTTTCATGTATGACAGAGCTTTGTAAGGCCTCAATTCTGTCTTCATCAGGAAAGGACATTGTCACTTTCTGTGGTTCTGGAAAAGTAATGAAAAAAATTCAATTTTCAGCCCCAAATATTCCGATTCTCTAAGGCAGTGTCCTATAAATCTAGTTACAGGTTCTTCTCTATTAGCAGTAAGTGCTGGAGCACTTTTAAATATGAACAATGGTGATGGAGAAGGATAAAACCAAAATAGTGTTCCTGTGGCTTTGTGCAGGGTAGAATTAAGGAACGTAATCCAAATAATAACATCTCATGCTTTTATGGGGCTGCGTGCATATGGCGTAAATGAACAGCTCATTAAACTTTATATCCTGCCTACAAGATAAGCATGTAATTAGTATTACATCCTTTTTTTCTAATTAAGAGCCTCATCCAAAAAAATGTGGCTCGCAAACCATATTTGAAGGCGGTGACTCAGCCTGAATTAGGGCTGTGGTGTGAAGATTGAGAGAATCGTGCTTTAGTGGATAAAAAAAGCAGAGACAAAAGGTTGAGCTGGTGTCAGGTTCCTGCACCTGGATCCACCCGCTGGAAATCACAGGTGGGATTAACTTTTTAACATCAGGCGTGGGCTGGAGCTGTGCTGTCAGCCCAAGCTTTGTGCAAGACCATCCACTGTCCCCAGCCTGCAATAAAGCTGGCACAGGCCCCGCGTCGTGTTTCATGGCTGACTTGACAAGGAATGCCGGCTCGATGCTTGGTGCAGGGGCTCGTGTTCGCCCGCCGCCCTCGCCCTCCTCGCCAGACTGGATGGCTGAGCTGGAGAAAGGGGGAATTCCAGTCATCTGGGGATTACCCACAAATGTGTCTGTTTGTCACAGTCTGGGGTGAGAGGTCACTGCTGGCTCCGAGGTGCGTGTCTGCACAGGGGGTGGCTCGTTCTTGACTTGGCGCCCTTGTTGATGTTAGGAATGGATTCTCTCAGCTCCGAGGGGCCGCGCACTGATGGTGTCCCCCATTTTCCTGGTGATCAGCTGCCACCATCCACCCTATGGCAGCCAGAAAGACGGACCAGGAGGAGCAGTCCTTCTGCAGGTCTGGAGGCTCCCAGCCCAGGGAAGGAGGTGACGAGGCAGCTGCTGTGCCCCGGCCAAATTCCTGGCGTGTTCCTGAAGGAAACCGGCTGGAAGGAGAGGCGGCCGGGCCAGCGTGTGGCGACAGCCACGGGGACAAGTGGTGACAGCCATCGTCTGTGGGACGGTGCTCTTTTGGGCATGTGAGGAGACAGGTCGGGCCCTGCAGCCCCCCGGTGGTGCCGGCTCCTCCACGACCAGCCCTTCCAGGAGATTAAGGGTTTATTCTCTCAGCTCACACCACTAAACCCGGGCAGTAATCTCGGCCGCAGATGTGCGATGGGAGGAGAAACGTGCGAAGCCGCCAGCGGGGCAGGCACGGGGCGGGCCGGAGCGGCGCTCCCGCAGGCCGGGGCGAGGCGCGGAGAGCGGAGCGGGGCGGGATTGGGGCTGGGGCTGGGGCTGGGGCTGGGATTGAGGCTGAGGCAGGAGTTGGGACTGGGACTGGGGCAGGGGCAGGGCCGGGGCTGTGGCAGTGCCGGGGTCAGAGCCGGGATTGGGGCAGGGGCAGGGGCTGGGGTTGGGGCAGGGCCGGGATAGGGGCAGGGGCAAGGGCAGGGCCTGGAGCAGGGCTGGGCTCGGGGCAGAGCCGGGGCCGGGCCGAACTCGGAGCCACCTCCTCCGCCCGCGGGCCGGGCCGGGCCAGGTGAGGGCGCCGTGAGGGCGGGCCCCGCCCTGCCCCGCCCCCGCCCCGCCCCCGCCGCTGATTGGCTGAGCTGGCGGGCAGGGGCGGTGGCGGGGCGCGCCCATTGGCTGTGGGCGCG
>JAWWEE010000025.1:17489044-17646154 GCA_035221455.1 Xenops minutus
GTACCCGCAGCGGGGCTTGCCAGCCCTCCCTCCGCCCGGCCTGCCCGCCGGCTCCACGCACAGGCGGCTGCGCGCCTCGCCTCGGGAAGCCTTTCGGTTTTCCCTTTTCTCCTCCCGGTTTTTTTTTGGCCGGTTTCCCCCCGCCGTGCCGGGCAGCATGGGGCTGCCGGCGCTGGAGTTCAGCGAGTGCTGCCTGGACAGCCCGCAGTTCCGGGAGCGGCTGCGCTCCCACGAGGCCGAGCTGGACAAGACCAACAAGTTCATCAAGGAGCTCATCAAGGACGGGAAGTCCCTCGTCGCCGCCCTCAAGAGTAAGTGCGGGGCCGGGGCCGGCCCTGCGGGACCCCGCGACCCCCGGCGGCCCCGGCCCGCTGGCTGTGCCCCTGCCCCTGTCCCTGCCCCTGCTCCTATCCCTGTCCCTGCTCCTATCCCTGCCCCTATTTCTGCCCCTATCCCTGCCCCTGTCCCTGCCCCTGCCCCTGTCTCTGCCCCTATCCCTGCCCCTATCCCCGTCCCTGCCCCTATCCCTGTCCCTATCCCTGCCCCTGCTCCTCTCCCTGCCCCTGCCCCTATCCCTGCCCCTATCCCTATCCCTATCCCTGTCCCTATCTCTGTCCCTATCCCTGCCCCTGCCCCACCAGGCACCGCCGGCACGCTGCGGTCCGGCTGGATGTGCCGGATCCCGGTCCTGCAGGATCCATCAGGATGTGCCTGGCCACGGTTGCTGGGGGCGTGTGTGGTCCTGGTCCAAGTCCATCTGCACATGTGTGGTCCAGCGGGATGGATCCCTGGGGATGTGCGTGGTTCTGGTGCTGGACCATCAGGATGTGCATGAGCATCGTCTGCTGGGGCATGTGTGGTCCTGGTCCTGGTCTCCCGGGATGTGCGTGGCCATGGGACATGTTTGGTCTTGGTCTGCTAGGTCCCAGTCCATGGCCGTCAGGTGTTGTGTCCTTCAGGGGTGGTTTGCCTGCATGATGGGTTGCTGCTGTGCCCCCCAAGTTGTCCTCCGTCCCCTCACTGTTCAGGATGGGGGGTGCCCAGTGCCCCCACTGTGACTCTGCCCGGGCTGCCCCCTCCATCCCCAGTGGGGAAGTAGCGATGGTGTGTGGGGCAAAGCTGCAAACTGCTGTGGTGGGGTCTGGGTGGGAGGGGGATGCAGCAATGCAGGCTGTGGCTCCAGGGCTGGGGAGACCCTTGCCTGTGGCTGGCAGTGTTCTGGTTCCCCCTCATGCCCAGGTTGGGCTTCCTCCTGTCCCCACAGCTGGGGCTGGGGACACCTCGGAATAGCCACCCACTGCCTTGGTTGGGTGGACTGTGCCCTCGGGGTGCTGTGGTGGGTGGGCTGCTCCCTGAAATGTGTCTCTGTTCCTGCTAGTTACCCCACAGGCTTATTTGGAGATGTCTCTTTTTTTTAAGTTTATTTGGCCCAAATCACAGGGTGCTTCACCAGCCAGGGGGTTTCAGGCCAGCAGTGTGCGTGGTCAGTGTGCTGGGCTCACCCTGCCCTGGTCAGTGCTGTAAGGTGACAGAGGGACACATCACACACACCTGTGCTATGGAACCCCTGTGGCATGATCTGAAATGCCCCAGGCCCGGCCTTGGGGACACAGCATGGTCATTGTGAGGGTTGTGGAGCAGGGGTGCCACGCTGGGATGTGCAGGCAGGTGATGCTCCAGCCAAGCCCACCACCCTGTCCGTTCCCGGGAGAGCTGATTCCTGTTCCCTTCCCTTCTGATCTCACACTAAACCCCATGGGTTTAGTTCCCCTGCACTGGAGTAGCAGCTGGTAACATCTGTATTGCAGGGACCCCCATTGTACCAGTTCTTGGCATTTTGGGTTAAAATAAACCCCAAATCCAACAGCTGTTGTTGCATTTATGGTTCTGCAGGTCTGAGCTGTGTTCTGCTGTGGAGCATTTGATGAAGGCAGCCAGTGCCTGGCCCTGCCTGGAGTGTTCATTTTATCCCAGAATAAATCCTACAGTGCTGTTCTTCACTGAAAACACCTTTTAGGAGTTAACTGCTGGGTCCCCAGGGTACTTGGCTCTGGGTTTAGTCACTGGGCACATTTAGCAGGTGCTGGCTGAGGGGGCTGGCTGTGCCCTTGCCCCAGCCATGCTGTGTGCAGGTATTTTGGGGTGTGCTGTGAACTCCTGTGGGCTCGTGGCTGTTGGTGGGCTCCTGTCCCACTGACCATGGCCGTGGCTGTGCCGCATGGCCCCGCGCCCCAGGCTGCTGCACCGGGGCAGGAAGAACGCTTGCCGGCCTCCGGAGATAAGGATGTTTTTATGGCTGAATTGTTGTGTAGCCTCTATTGAATGCATTCCTGGATTAGCCCTTAATTCCTGCACAGGGCCGGGAGGGTATTCCACTGGTGCCCAGGCTGCAGGGACAGGAATGATGCCGATTCTGCTGGAGTGTGAATCAGTGCCTTGGCGCCGGTGCTGCCGTGACTATGACCCCTGCATGTGTGGCACATTCTGCAGGGTGTTTTGGGGCAAGGTTGAGGGGGTGTGGGGCAGGGCACTGCCTGGGAGGCTGGGGAGGGGTGTCCCCCTCCTGGCTGGATGTTCGACTGCTCTGTACATCCTTCTCTTGCTGTAGGAGCGACTTCACTGGCTGAGAGACTGCTCTGAGCTGTGATGCCTCTGACTGCTCCAGCAGAGACCTGGCACTGTACAAGATCTGTCCCAGCTCTCCCCATGTGTGTTACCCCCAGTGTGTGACAAGTCCAAGATCTGATGTGTTGTGTGAGACCTTGCAGACCATTCCGGCTTCCGTCAGCAGGGATGGAGATGCTCTAGAGGTGTTCTCCTGTTGCTCCGTGTTGTTCTCCTGTCTGGGGATGGGGATGGCTCGGGGCTGGAGATGTCATCCCTGTGTGTTGGTACAGATGGTATCTGCGGCCATTCCTGGCCATGAGTGAGTGCTTGCTTCTCTTACCCAGCTTTTATTTTTCTCCAGTGTCTCCAAGTTGTTTATCTACTCATGGCTGGCTGTGGTGGCCTTATCTCACTGTCACCGTCTCCATGCTGCTCCTCAGCTGCCATTGTGGCATGTGGATGTGGAGCTAGACAGGTCCAGGAAGCAGCAGACCCTTGGCTCACGGCGTGTTACCCCTGGAGCGAGGGGCCTGGAGGGTGTCTGGGCCCTTGACATGGCATGGCAGCCTGCAACCAGAGTTACAAGAGGTCCTCACTTATTTTCCTTCCTCTTGCCTCTGCTGAACGTTTCACATCCTCTTTGTTTTAAGACGGGCGTGAGGGGGATGTAACTCCTTGTCTATTGGCGAGGGGTGGCTTGGGCGGGTTGCGGTGGGGAGGAAGGTGCAGGAGGGAGGAAGAGGAGGGAAGAGCCCTTGGCAATGCTGGGCAGGAGTGCTCTCTGGTTCCCTGCTCAGCCCCCCACAGCTTCCACACCGACACTGGCATGCAGGGATGGTGAGAATGGATAAGGGAACATAACAAAGTCTCTGCCAGGGTTTGGTGAAGGGTCTGTTCTGCCCTGCATTTGCCCTTTGTGAGGTACAGAGAGAAATGGGACTGATTCATGGTGCTATCTCCTTCCTTTAGAGAAAGAATAAATTCAGGAGGTTGAAAATGATCCCCATTTGCTGAAGGGCTGTTCTTGCTAAATATCTTTAGATGCCGAGGGCATCCCTGGAGTGTGTGTGTATATGTATATACATAAATGCTCTTGGATGTTTTCTCCCCAGCGAGTTTCTGTGCCTGTTTCCGTTGTCTCCCTTCGCTGCTTGGCTGGTATTTGGAGTGACCTGGTTTTCAGCAAAACGTGTCCCTCTTCCTCCCTATTCTTCCATCCATAAATTATTCAGAAAGTTTTGCAGATGCAAAGCCTTCAAGTGTGACATAAATAATGAACTCAAAGCCTGGATTCTGTGAAACTCATTCTCTAGTGAAGGAGCTGTGGTGACCACTGGGACTGGGGACACTGAAGGATTTTGTCCTTTTGTGTGTCCCTGCGCTTGTGAAAGGGGCAGGCAGGGAGCTGTGTCCCAGCCAGTGGCTCATCCTGGTCCCTTTGCTTCCCTGGAGGGCAATACGAAGCCCAGGTGCCCAGATAGTGATGCAGAGATCCCTGCAGCTTGCTTTGGAAAACAAGCAGCACATGTAAGGATGGAGGATGTGGGGGGTGCAGGTGGCTGCCAGCCATCGCCTCCCTCATGCCATGTCCTGGGGCTGAGCTGGGCACCCTCCTCCTCCTCCTCCCTGTCTCCCTGTCCTGCCAGGCACTGTGTCTCTGTGGTGATTGGTCTGTCATCCCCTTCAGGCTCTGGGCGCAGCCCCATGCCCTGCCACGTTTCTGCTGGTTTGTTTTGCTTCTTCCAGCTCTCAGGCACTAATTTGAAGCCACCGAACTCGTCCACGCCCCGGCTGCTGCCGCGCTCCCATGGCACAGGCTGCAATTTGTGTGGTGGCACTGGGATGGGGCCAGCTGGGGCTCTGTGAACCCCCTTCCCCATGAGGGACACAAGGGCTGGACCCTGAGGGGCTGTACCATGCCCTGGACTCTCATGGGAAGGGTGGAGGTGCTCATGTGCCAAAAGGCAAAGCTGGGCTGGTGGGGTGTTTTGGATTGCTTTTCCTTTGGCTGTTTTTGTCTGGGTCGCCACGGAGTTGTGGCTGGTGGAGAGGAGGGATGCGGGAAGGGGATGATGCTGGAGTGGATCTGGATCCTCCAGTGGCCGGGGGCTTCTCTGGCCCCACTGGCTTCCTGGGGCCGATGCTGTGGTACCATCTCACAGGTGTTCAAGCCAGCTCTGTCTTCCCCCAGCGTGTCCCACGCTGGTATCAGTGAGCAGCTGGGGTGTGCCCCTGCTCCCGGCTGAGGTTTCCAGCTGGTGCATGTGGCTGTCGGAGAAGTGTGGTCGCCCTTCTGTCTGTGCCTGCAGGGTGTGATTTTAATGAGTTGCCCCCTGGGATGACCCCTGTGTGCCTGCATCACGCTAGGGTGGCGGCAGTGGCCTGTGCTGCCACCACGGGTGATGCCAGTAGTGCTTCTGCTGCAGCTGTGGGGTTTTCCTGGGACAAATCCAGTTCTGTGGTTAAAACGTGAAGTGGGGTGTTGGGGCAGTTCTTGGTGGTGCTGTTGGTGTGCTGGGCTCTGGGATGTGCTTGCACATGGGTTCTGTTCCACATCTCAGCAGCATCTTGGTGAAACCAACCCTTTATGAAATACCTGTACCTGTGGTTGTGGGGTGGCAGTGCCCTACCTGGGGTTGTCCCCATGGCTGTGGGACAGTAGTAGATGGAGCTGACACTGACTTTGCAACAGCCTGGAAATGAAAATGAAACTTTTGCCCAGAGTTTACTTAATTCCCTTTTGACACAAACAAGGCTTAGATGGGTGATAAGGAAATGTTTCAGACTGGCCAATAACTTCAGTTGCCCCCTTTGCCACTGTCACTGCCTTTCCCTTCCTTCTCTGCATGCCCTCTGGCTCAGCACATTCAGTCTACCTGGGGAGTGGGTCTGGGGGAGCCTTGACTCAGGTGGGTAGAGGGCAGGTAGACAACAGGGTGCTGTGCACTTGAAATGCCCTCATGTGCTTCTGCAGGGGCAAAGCCCTCGGATGTATTGGAGTGTCTTGGGCTGCTTTGTAACCTGAGTCCGTCTGGGGTGATGGGTCCTTGCTGGGAAGGAGGAACTCAAAGCCCATCTTAGGTTATTTTCATCCTTTTTGCCCTTCTGGTACCCGAAGGCCAAACCTTCACACCACCTTTGCACAGAGGAGAGGAGTGATCAAAGTTCAGAGGTTTAGTCTGACTTTCCCAGGAACAGCGTCTGTTTGTGCAGGTGCCAACATGAGTGCTTAGAGCTGTGCTCCTGGCCAGGAGAGTGCTGGACTTTGCAGGCTTGTGTTTGGAGGAAAAGGAGTGTTGTGCAAAAGTACCCCTGCTCTGGGTTGCCATGACCGCTGGCACTCTGTTCTGCTCCAGTTGTGCCATGAGAAATGATGTTTGGCTGCTGCCATTGAGCACTCGGTGCCAGCCACCCATGAGCAGCGCTGGGTGCGTGGTGGCCATGGTGAGTCACCTGTGACATCTTCTCAGAGCTGGGGAATTGCTGCCTTGTGGCAGAGGAGGATTTTCCAGAGCACCCATGCAGGAAGAGACTCCACTCCCTTCCCGGGCACTGGGAGCCAGCATTGCCTGAGGAGCTTGCCCTGTGCTCAGAAGGGTTTGGAGTCCCAGCCTGGACTCCCAGTGCAATGGGGGACAGCCAAGGCCATCCCGTGGGCTTTCCCCCCACCTTGGCTGGGCGAGCAAACTGTAGGCCTGGCCTGGGGGAAGGCATGTGGGTTTCGGATTTGGTTGGTAAAAGTATTTGCTTCTCATTTTTCCTGCGTTGTTCACCCGGCCAAGGTGTAATGTGGCTCTCCTGTGTCAGGGTGTATTTTTCTCCTCTTCCTTCCTGTGGGAAACGTTTGGTGTAGGGAATACTTTGACACCAGGGAGGAGGGATGTGATTACAGCCTAGTCAGTTCTGTGCCAGCAGGGCTGAAGGCACCAAGGACTTTTCCTCCTTTGCATGACCTGTATGACTTGTGCAGTCACATCTTTAATAGCTTGCCTGGGATTTTATTCAAATAAGGGGTAGCACAGGTGATAATACTCTTCTTCATCTTCAGCACAAGTTGAAAGCTTCTCCTCTTCCTCTCCAATGAAAATTAGCAGTAGGAATGTATTCTTGCTTGGGAGATGCTCTTTCTGTGATGGTGGGTCTGCACTGTGGGCCCTGGAGGGATTGTAGTGCCAGCAGCACTGGCTCCAGAGGGTTGCACGCTTATCCTACCTGGCTCTGCCTGCGAGTCAGAGAGAAGCTTGCCCTGCCTGGATGCTGCAGTGGCTCACCCATGTGCACTGCTGTGGTTGTGATGGGTGTGGGAGTTTCCTCACAGCATCCATTCGCTCATCCCCAAGGGGGATCCCCACCTCAGCCACGACCCCTCAGTGCTGGTGTGTTTGGGAACTGATGGTGGGAGCCAAGCTCCCAGGTGGGGTGGACTTCTTGAGTCCTGTGATAGCCATAAAGCAGATGCCACGAGCCACTGGGCTGGGCTGGAGCCAGATCTGGCCTCTCGGCAGCACTGGAGAGGGAAGCTGGTGAGCAGAAAGGTTTGTACAGGAGAGTCTGTGTCGTGATTACATCTTTTAAATTATGCTGACAGAAGGCTCATTAACAGGGCTGGGAGATCTCCTTAATTGGGAGCGTGCCACAAAGTACCTCGGGGCACATGTCCCGATAGCTGGTGTGGGGATGGAGCCTGGAGAAGCCGCGGGCTCTGTGTGTGCTGCTGCCTGGCCACAGCACCTGCACTGAGCATGTGTCCCATGCCAGGTTAAACCCAACCTTTTGGGTTAGAAGGGGATGGATGGACTGGGATAAACAGCAGCTCTGAGAGGCAGGGGCTGGGACTGCTGTAGTGCCAGGGCTGGTGTAGCTGTAGGTCACATGCCAGTGTTTGGGGAGTGCATCTGAGCAGGAGGTGGATGGACCTGAGGAGGGGCATGCGAAGGGGCACGTTGGAAGTCCCAGTGCTCCTCCAGCGCCAGGACCTGGGTACCTGCTGCATCCTGCTCGTACTTCCAGCGTGGAACAGATTTGCCTAATTTGGGTCAAGAGACTGTTTTTCCAAGGCTGCAGATGTGCCGTCACAGCTACATCTTCTGTCTCCATTTGTTCCTGCAATGCTGCCAGACTGAGAGGTGTATGCAGTGTGCATACATGGCATCATCTGTGGCATGCATGGCATTACCTGTGTGTGCTCTGGACACGGGCTGGAGGCAGGGAGCTCTTTAGATTTCCTTTTTTTTTCTTTCCTTTCAGTGTAACAGCTCACAGTGATGGGAATCTGTGAGGAAATGCCGTTCCCATGGTTGCTGCAGGGAGGGGGGGAGGCAGCAGTGTGCCTGGCTCTGCCGTGTGTCCCTATGCTTTCTGCAGGTTGGCACACGTGGTGCTTTCCTGGGTGATCCCAGCCTGCAGGAGCCCTCAGCTGGGATGGGATTGGGCGAGTAGATTCTACCCTTGTGGTGCTGCCAGCCCCCTCCCTGGCTGGCAGAGGGGAACCACCATACCCTGTGTACTCTCTCCACACAGACACCCTAAAATCTCCTTGAACCTCAGAAGCAATGGCTTGACCAAAACAAGGCAGGGGTGCTCGGGGCTTGGCATCCCTCCACCTCAGTAGAGAGGCTTTGCATCTGAACCCTGCCTGTGCTGTGGTTCTAGTTTGGGGTATTCTGGGCTCCTTCTGCACCATGCAGCAGTGGGACAGCAGGATGGCAGGGTGTGGGACAGCAGGACAGGCTGTGCCAGGGATCCATCACTGGGTTCGGGCTTTTTTTATCCATCACTTTTAAGGAGCTGGGTTTGGCTGTGTTGTGATGAGTAGCTGTAGTGTGACCACAGTGGGTGGGAGGGGAGGCAAAGCGAGGGGGAGCTCGTACCAAAACCTGCACAGCTTGTTCACTTCAGCGTGAATCATCCTCCTCCTCCCCCGGGCACGCGAGCGGCTGTCACCGCGGCCGGCGGAGACGAGGCTGTTTTCCCTGTTTTCCTGTCACGCTCCCTGCGCCAAAGGTGCTTCCACCTGCTCTGTGCAAGCAACTGGTGGCCCTGGGCCTTCGGGCTCCTGACAAGGCAGGATCTTTAGGGCATCACCCAAGCTAATAGCAAGGATGAGCCCAAGTGTGGCTTGGAGAAACTGGGAATTGCACTTATCTGCCTCTGATCCCACCTGCTGATGGGAGCCGGGGGGTCATGGTGCGTGTGGGGTGCAGGATGTGTGCTGGGGAGGGATGGTAGCCGCAGGATGCTCTACAGTGTGGGGACTGTGGCGCTGAAGGGGGAAGGGGATGTCTCTACAGTGATGCCAAGACGGTTTCTAGCTGGAGTTTGTGGGAAGCACACCAGCCTCCGGACCATCTGGCTCCTGCACGTGGAGCGGCGGGCGCAGCCGTGCCATGTGGGGGCCAGAGCTGGCTGTGCCAGCACAGGAATGAGGGGCCAGTAAAGGACCTGGGTCCTGCTTCCTCACCCTTCCCTGCAGTTTGGACCCTCAGTCAGGGCTTGCAGCAAGTGGAAGGTCTAGTGGAAGGTGTCCCAGCCCATGGCTGGGGGATGGAATGAGGGGAGCTTTAAGGTTTCTTCCATCCTGAACTGTTCTGCTATTCCATGATCCACAATGAGGGAAGTGTGAAGGGTTCTCTGCACCAGCTGAGTGACCTGTAAAATGAGCTGGCGTGTGCCTTTTCCACAACACTGCCTGGTACAGTGTCCCTTTGCTGTTTTTTCATTCTTTTTCTAGCTGAAACAGCGTCTGTCCAGACCGATGCCCTCGTCGAGCACTGGTTGCTTAGCAATGTTTTACAAAAAATCCAACCATTGCAGAGGAGAGCATTGGATGTCTCTCCCATGAATTCCAGGAGACAGCCTGGGTTAAAGGCAGTGATTCCTTCCCAGAAAGAGTGATCAGGCACTGGAATAGGCTGCACAGGGCAGTGGCAGAGTCACTGTTCTTGGAGGAATTTAAAAGATGTGTGAATGTGGCACCTGGGGACATGGTCAGTGATGTCCTTGGCAGTGTTGGGGGAACGATTGGATTTGAAGACTTAGAGGGCTTTTCCAACCTAAACTGTTCCATGATTGTGTGATGTGCCCTGGGCTGTGCATCCGTGTTCTCACTCTGCGTGCCTCCCTAGGCTCTGCTGGAGATTTTAATTTATATTTTTTTTCCTGCCAAAGCAGGAAAAATTGACTCAGTTGCCGGTGATGTTCCTGTGAGCACAGTGGGATTTTTCCTGTTCTTACAGCTGACGTGGTGGAGCACTGGAGACAAAAGGATTTCCGCAGCCTCCTTGGGAGGAGAAGGAAGCAGGCTGTGCAGAATTGCTTCTGGAGGGGCTGGGAGCTGACCCCACTTCCCTGCCCTGGCTGTGGGCACAGCCCCTGGGATGGGGACCCGAGAGAGGGGGGACAGGGCAGGCACTGCCCCATGCTATGGGCCAACTGGAATGCGCAGGGAAAGCCTCCTGTCCTGCCTGCAGGGAGATGGTGTGCGTCCTCTCCCCACCTGGACTATGGGGATCCTTGGACCCGTTGTTCCCTGGGGACCCTGATGCGTTGGCACCTGCCCCTTGAGAAATCAAGCTGGCTCCCTGCAGCCCACCTATTAACTAATTAGATTTAATAACAAACTAATCCAAATGCAGGGCCGGTGCCTGAGGCATCTGCTCCTGCCTGGCACGATGTCTGGCAGGGGGCTGTGCCAGAGCCTCCCCCGTGCAGGGACACCCCTCCCAGCCAGACCCCTGCCTAGCCTTCTGCTCTGTTAATGGGCATTGCCTCGGTCAGGAGCAAATTTCTTCTGGATTAGTGTCCTCTAAATCGATTAGCTGTCTCGGGCAGGGCATTCTGTCCTAATGAAATGTGATTCCAGGCTCCAGTCGATGAAATATTGTGGCAACGATGGTAAAGTCATCTGCAGCCTTCCTGTGGACTGTGCCAGAGTTAGGAGAGAATCATTACAGAATGATTTAGGTTGGAAGTGACCTCCAAGACCATTAAGTTCAACCTGTGCCTGATCACCACCTTGTCAACTAGACCAGAGCACTGAGTGCAAAATCCACTTGTTTCTTGAGCACCTTCAGGGCTGGTGACTCCACCATCTCCCTGGGCAGCCCCTTCCAAGTCTGACCACCTTTGCCATGAAGAAATTCTTACTGATGTCCAAACTGAACCTTTGCTGGTGCAGTGAGGAAAAGGCTTGGAGGAGCAATTACAATTATCAGGGCATTGTTACACTGATATGGACTCACCTGCCCTCCCCAGCGAGGGAATTAGGAGAAATGGGGAGCTTTGAGAAAAAAATGGCATTTGCACTTGCTTTTGGATGCACTTTACCACAGGTGTAAGGGCTGGACACATTTACACAAGCTGCCTGGAGCAGCAGCAGTGGGGCAGCGTACAGGTGCAGGGTAAATGCTATATTCAAAATCCTTGTTTTGGGAATAGCATTCAGGGATTGGGCTTTGCAGGTCAGACAGCTTGGTGCAGTGGGACAGCCGTTCTCCTCAGGTCTGCCATCTCTCTCTGTGAGCCAATGCTGTACCCGAATCCGTGGCCCTGCTTGGGACACAAGGTTTTTCACTGCCGCTTCCTCACATTGTTCACTCATGCAGTTGGCTGCCCATGGAAATGCCAGCCAGGGCAGTAATTTTCCATTTTATTGCCATGTCCCTGATGTTTTCCAGGCACTTAAGTTGTTGCCTGTCTTTGCTGTTTGGATGCATCCCTTCTCTGTCTTGGAGTGGTGGATATTTACATTTGATTTTATTTGGAGACCTTGCCTGCTCCCACCTGAGCTCCTATTACTCTGATGTTCGACCGCCTGCCTGGCAAACTCTGCTCGTTGGGATGGGCTGGGGGGTTCTGCCATAAAACAACACCAGGATGTGAACAAAAATAAGCACAGGGAAAAGTGCCAGACATGGGAGTTGGTTGGGGAAGTGGAGAAATCCCGTTCTGTTTTGTTTTGCTGCTAAGTGCACGAAATGCTCCATGTCCAGGCCCAATGCAAGAGAGCAGCAGTGGCACCTGGGGGATGCTACCCCTGTCCCAGGGGGCAGATGGGCTGTGATCCACCAGGAGCTGTGGGCAGTGATGCTCTGGAGGCTGTGGGAGGACTGGGATGTTGCCATAATCATTCAGAGCACCAGGAAGCCCCCTGGGCAGGTGGCATGGAGGGCTCTTCTTGGTGCTGGGGGTCAGAGGTTGGCTGATCCAGTGTGCCAGTTCCTGACACGGTGATGGTCAGCCTGGAAACTGCCTGCTTTGGTGGTGGTATCTGGCTTCAGGTCCATTATCTTCCAGGACCATCCTGGGGATCTTGTAACAGTTCCCAGTGCTGCTGGCAGGGTTCTGGCAGGCAGCTCGCTTGTGTTTCTCCAAGTCCAGCTGCTCCTTGCTGGGAGTGAGGACCTGCATTGGGTTGTGCCTTCCTGCAGCTGCAGACATCTGTCTCCTCAGCCTCTCCAGGAATGGGAAGCCTTTCCGGGGCTCGTTTGCATCTCTCCTGGGTTTTATGTTCCTCCACATCCTGACTGCATGCAGGGCCAGCTCACACTGCTGCACCAACCTGGCACCTGCGCCGGGAGCTCTTGGGTCATTTTGTCTTCTGTCGCTGTCCTTCATCCCCACTCGGCATCACCTTTGCCCACTCTCCCCCTGTGCACCTCTCTTCACTCTCCCCCTGTGTCTCTGAGCTGAGAGCTGCTGCAGCTCATTAAAATAACCTGATAAATGCAGAGCTGGGGCAGGGCCAGACTGTGCTGGGTGCAAAACAGAGCACTTCACTTTGGAGTGGTTCCTGCTGAAAAATCCTGTTTGGGCATGTAGAGAAAATCATCCAGAGTTTCCCTGCGGGACAGATGTGAGTCTCTCCGAGTCTTCCTTTCCTGGTGGGGTGGAGAGGTCATTGATGGTTCACGTGCCCAGTGCTGAAGTGAGGGCCCCTCAGGTGGGACCCTCAGCAGTGGTCAGGGACACTTCATGAACTGCCTGGGCCAGTTTATCTCCCACCAGTGTCACAACCCTGGCAGTACTGTGAGGGTACTGCACGAGCTGGGCTTCTGCAGCTTCTCTGCCACTGTGAGATAAAGATCTGAGTTATGAAAGTGGCTGCTGGGACTTTGTTGCAATGGGAAGTGATGAACAAGGGCTAAGAAAAGCCGAACAGGAAGGATGGAGAGCAGTGGTGAGACCTTTGCTCTGGGTGTCTAAGGCAGAGCAGGCTCTGCACCAGGCTCGGCGCTCCAGACCCGAGGAAGTCCAGGGCTGGTGCAGGGTGGAGAAGTGGGGCAGAAGGGCGAGGGCTCTGACTGACCATTAGTTTCCTCAAACTGGGGGGAAATGGAAGCGTGGCCGTGGGTGGCAGTGTGAGTCAAAGGCAGCAGCTTCTCACCTCGGTGCTGCCACAGCCCTGGTCCCACTGCAGGAGGTCACACTGGACATGCAAGGCTGGCAGCTCGGGGTGTGACAGCCCTTCTGGCTTCATTGCCCTTAGATTTTCAGTGCCTTTCATCACGAATATTGGGAAGCTTTGAAAAAGCTTTCCTGGCCTGGCAAAACACTCAAGATAACTCCCAAAGTTATTGATTTGGGGGTGGCATGATGACGTGGCCGGGTGCTGGGCTGGTGGGCAGCGGGGGATAATTTTAACTGTGCAGCCAGGCAGTCCTTCCAAGGGATAGCTTTGTTTTTCATGGAGCACAGAACCTTTATCTCTTATAATACCATGGAAATAATTCATGTCTTCAGCGTGTTACTCAAATCTGATCTGCTATTTGAGCCTGGTCAATGGTGCCATTCAGCCCACAAAGGGTTCTCTGTCCCTCTGGCAAACGTGTTGCCGTATGGAGCCACGCTGAGTGTGTGAAGGGAGGCATACGGGGATGCCTCGGCTGGCAGCAGTGCCAGGTGCTCCCATGGCAGCACGGAAAGGCTGGGCAGGAGCTGTGGCACCTCCTGGATTTGCAGTCTTGGGGCATCTTGGACAGGTCATTCAGTTTTTCTTGCACTTGCTTGCATCTGAGCAGTTCTGTGTTTTCCCCTGGTTCGTAGGGGGGTGTGTGTTTGTATACTTTCCATGGTAAAAATTAAGTTTTGGGATTTGGGAAAGTGGGGTTTGGCCTCCTTTTGTGTGCCATTGAGCTGAGGCTTGGTGCTGCACTTCAGCTAGAGGTTGTGTGTATGAAATGGGGTCTGGGGGTTCTGTGGGGCCCTGGGGGAGATGCTGTCCCCACCCTGAGAGTCCTGCCTGGGGTGACTGCAGGAACCGAGCCCATTGCACTGGTCATTGGGGTCACATCGCTGCCTTTGGCATCCTCAAACCTCCATCTCTGAGGGCTGAGCCAGGGCAGCCTCTCCGTGGACTTCTGTGTGGGGACATGACAGCAGAAGCTACGCTGGAGGTGGGGTAGGCTCTACCCATCTGGGTTTATATATTTACTCAGTGATGATTCAGAGGGGGAACCTGCCAGCAGCTGCTGTCCCATCCTAAATCACTGATTAACTCCAACCGCATAGTGGAGTTGTTTAATAAACAAATCAGTGCTAATTTTCTATGGAAGGGACTTGGGGATTGGGCTGGGTCCAGAGGACTGCAGTCTCCTGGGAGCAGGGCTTTGCTGACCTCGTTGGAAGTGCTGAGAGGGGATTTAAACCTTCTGGAGCAAATGAAGCATTTAACGATGCTGCCCCAATGCTTGGACCTGATCCCTGCAGTGCATGGGCTGGGACTGGGGTGGGTAAAACTCGATGCTGGCAGCTGCAAGTGCTGATTTTTAGGCACAAATTGCTTGTTGCTGGATTCCTGTGTGAACTGCAGAGCCAAATTTGGACACAGTGTCCCATATATCCATGGGTCAGGTCCAGTCGGCCGTTCCCAGCTCTGACCTTTCTTTCCCAGTGCCCCATCCCTGTGTATCCCTGAGCACTGGGAGGTGTTGTGTGACCCCACAGTGGTTCTCTCCCAGCATTGTGCCGGCAGCCTCGGCTCACGGGGTGCTCACTGTGGGGACAGACACCATATTGCTGCTTTCTAAGCACCCTTGGCGGGCTGTAATCCGACTGTTTTGGCTGCTGATTAGAGCAGCTGTTCCCTGGATTACCCATCCTGGCTGTCCCCTGCCTGCCGTGGGGTTGCTCTGTGCTGGCTGCATGACTGGGGAGCTCTGGGGCTACAGAGGTGTCACCAGAGGGGCCAAGTGCTGTGTCCTGCTTTCTCTGCATCCAGATCTGCTCTCCCTGGGCTCTGGCATCTGAGCTGTTTCACAGGACAGACCCACTTGGGGACATGGGGCTGCTGGTGGGGACAGGCAGTGTCACTGCTGGCAGCTGAGCAGGGGACTGGGGACACTGCTGTCGCTCTGTGGGGGCTTGCAGGGGACACGTAGCCTCGGGCTGCTGTTCCAGCCGTTCCCTGCCACGGGGGAAGGAAGGGGCAGGAGTCTTGGTTCCTGTTGTCCACTTGAACATTAAATATAGGCTATTAAGCAATTTTCTGTGCAGGAAGTGTAGAAATCCTGCTCTGTGTGAGCACAGCCTCTGTCAGAGCCTAGAGCCTGGAGCTTGTCTTGCAGCAGCATCCTCTGCTCCCCTTTTGCAGCAGCATTAACCCTTCATGGTCAGACTCAGCAGCATGTTTGTTTTTAACCAAAACCACCCATAGCACTGTGCTGCTTCTGCCCCTGTCCCAGGCCCAGCTGAGCCAGACTTTTTTGCTTTTTCCAGCTTACATAGCAAACTGGCTGCAGAGTCAGCTGTGAGGAGAGCCCTGGCCTCTGAGCCAGCAGTTTCACTTTTCCTGGGCCAACCTGATCTTTCCAACACGGGACCAGGCATTTGTCTTCTCGACATCTCATTTTGCTGTGTTGCAGTTCCCCTCCGTGTTCTGGGTCACGTTTCCCAGCCATCCATCCAGAGCATGGAGGTGAAGTTCCAATCTCTCCTCTGCTCCTTAGAAATTTTCATTTAAGGGAATTGCTCCTGCTGTTTATCTGTGTTTATAAGGCTCTCATCATGCCTTACCTCTGTTCCCTTTGGGAAAGCCTGAAAATGTTTTAAATACTCAGAAAGATGTGTGTCAGGGGTGTTACACAGAGATGAGGTGTCCAGCTGGGGAAGGAGCTGGAAGCCCTTGACCAGGAGAGAGTGGCTTGTGGCAAGGCTGCAGCATAACTTACTTTCCAAAGTGGTAGAGGCTCCATGTGCTGGGTCACCTGAAACCAGGGACTTGTTAGATCTGACACCTGTGCCCTGGGGAGCAGAGCTGCCCATCTCACAGCACTGTGTCCCTGGGGCTGCCCTTATGTACCACTGGCTGTGAATCTGACTGGGACAGGGTCATCCCTGTAGTGCCCAGGGTGCTGTATGCGTGGAGGGGCGTTTGTGAAATCACATCTTCCTTCTCAAAAAGCCTTTTCCAGTAGTTCCAAATTCCTTCAGAAGGGACTTTTTATGTAAAAACCAACCACATTACTCTCCTTGCAGTAACAGCAACCACTTCTGAGAAAGATTTGACTCTCAACAGTTGAGCAGCAGAAGGAGGAGAAGGAGGAGGAGGAAGGACTGAGGGGGTACAAGGTGCACCCTTGCTGCTGATCCCTTGCAGGTCTGCTAGGGCCTGGAGTAGCTATTGGCTTTAGCCAGGTTTGGAGGGAGCCCTGGAGCCTGGGGGTGTGAGGCTAGGACAGGAATTCAGCCAGCAATCACTTGGCTCCCTGGCTGCAGAGGGAAGAGAAATGTGGGGTGATCCCTGAGCTGGGCATGAGAGGAGGGATGGGCAAAGGGGTTAACTGAGGCTGCTGCCCTCTGTCCTGCTGGGAGCCATCCCCCTTCCTGCTGCTCCTGTGGTGGATGCCAAGGGTGCAGTGGATGGGGAGGATACATCACATTTAAAAAGGCATTTTATTTAGATTCTTTGTTGCTGTAGCTGTGCAGCTGGACCTCTGGCATGCAGTGTGTGTGCCTATTTCCTGTCAAGTGGACTTTCCTGAAGGATCACCCCATCCCCACCAGCCCCGATGGGAAGGGGGAGCCAGAGGAGGTGATGATGATGACGAGAGCTGTGACCCAAGTTGGTTATGTTGCTCAGGCAGAAGGATTTTTCAGGCTTTTTGTGGTGGTTTCCACCAGTGCTGTGGTTGACTGGTCAAGCCAGCAGAGAACTTGGAAGGAAAACTTCCAGAGTCCTTGGCACAGTCCAGCTTTGACTCCTGTGCAGTGTCCGTGTGGTTTTACCTGTGCATGAGAGGAAGCAGAAGTTTCTGTCCAGCCTTTTTAGGATTTTGGTTTTGCTTGTTCACAGCCCTGGGGAATAAGAATCCTCAGGAGCTGAGCTGACCTGTGGAGGGGTTGCCTTGCTCTCCCCATGCGTTCCTGCTTCCACTGGAGGGTTTTTTTCCCCAAATGTAACTGAGATGCTCCAGCTTTTAGGAAAAGGGGGTGCTGGGGTGTGCGTGGGTCTGATGGTGTCCCAGAGAGGATGGCAGGGCCCCAGAGGGTGGGCACGGGCGATCCTCTCTCCATTTCTGTTTGGTCCTGCTGCTAATTTTATCCTTTATCACTGTTGCACCAGGAGTTATCTCCATCTCCCCCTGCCTCTACCTTGCCTATTTATAAGCACTGTGGGCCATTGCTGTCAGTGCTGCCAGCCCCGAAGGCTTCTCGGCTTTGCTCCGGCTGTTGCCTCATCCCAAAGCCCCAATTTCCTCCTCACTCTGAGCAGGAGGGATTGCCCTGGTGACAGTGACCCTGCCCTGGGCCATGGGAGCTTGGCTCCCTCTCTGTGTTCATCCCTGTGCTGGAGCAGTCTCCAGCTCGGGGGTCCTGCCCAGCCAGCAGTGGGCACAAAGGGTGTCACATCCAGTCTGGATCGTGTGGGAATGTGTCACACATAACATGGTCAAGGTCTCAGGGAGGCTACAGTGTGTGTGGGGGGAGTGTGGCTGGTGGCTGCCAGTCAGCACTGGGCTGGGGGAGAGGAAGTGGCTCCTTGAGTCATTAACGTCATCTTCATTATTACTCCAGAGAAGTCAGGAGGTCACCTGGCTCTGGGACCTGGTGAAAGTCCCCAAGCCCTCCAGCACCAGCATGGGCATGTGGAGGGGAGCAGGAAAGGCTGCCTAGGGCTGTCCTGGTGCCCTTCACTGAGCCCTGGAGCTGGAGAAAACCCTCCCACCCACCCAAGTCCTTCTTTTAAACCCTGGCAGGAGCCCCTGGGAAACTGCCCCCAAAAGCATGTGGCTTGCTTCTTTAGGTGCCAGTGGAGACTCCCAGCAGTTCCAGGCATGGGCACGGTATAAGCTGTGCTCATTCCATCCTCCAGAGAGCAAAGTGCAAATCCTATGATTCATGAACCCTCTCCTTGGAGAAGCCCCCTCTGTATTTTTCCACTGGGAAAGCTCCCTGTGCTTTCCCTCTCCCTGCCTGACGTGGCTGCATGGTTTTCTTCTGCCTTAGGAAGCAGTTGTGCAAAGGCAGTCAGGACTGAACTGGGCAGGATTAGCCACGGGGCTGTCAGCATGGATACTGGGAGAACAGCTTTAATGCTTGAAGAAAGCTGCCAACTCCCTTATCCCATGGGAAAAGCAAAACACTTGGATTCTGATGCGGTTATCTCTTGGCTGGTGGTGTCTGAGAGGAGGAAACAGCCTTTGCGTGCAGACACGTTTTCCACTGGTGCTTGGAAAGGGAAGAAACCACTGAATTCTGGGCTTTGAGTGAAGAAATGCACAGGGGACTGAGCATTGTGTCTTCCTAATGCCGGCAGTGCTGGCAGCCACAACTTCCCTGTGGAGCTGGTGGTCTCACAGTGCCCAGGACTGTGTATGCGTGTGCTGGGTTACAGGGCCAGTTCGAAAAGTCAGTCCTGGATCCACTCAGGTCACTGCGAGTAAGAACTTAATAGGATCCAGATCTCAGAGAGAATCTGCAGCTTGGGAAGAACGAACCCCTGCATTACTGCCCATCTGTGGGGCCTGCCCTCAGCAGGACCGGGAGCCTGGCAGGACAGTCTCACTGTGTGTCACCATTTGCCATTGCCCCATGGCTCTGGGCTTGGGCTCTCATGTTGTTCTCATGGTGTTTTGAGGATTCATCTGCTGTAGGGCATTTTGGGGGCTGCTGACAGGGATCCCACAGAGCCCCGTCCCTGGGGTGGGTGACGAAGGGCAGTGCTTGGGATCACGTTGGACGGGTCTCTCCATGTGTATTTGCCAGCTGGGATTATGTGTCTGCCTGTATCCTTCTGTTGGGGGACTCTTCCATTTCTGACAGGCCTGTTTTCCCTGCTCCTGCTCTCTCACAGACCTGTCGGCCGCCAAGCGCAAGTTTGCGGATTCCCTCAATGAGTTTAAATTCCGCTGCATCGGAGACGCTGAAACAGATGATGAGATCTGCATAGGTGAGTCCTTGTGCCCTGGACCATGCTCCAGATCCCTGAGCAGGGCATGGTGGGGGAACACACGTGGGGACACCAAGGGGATCAGGTATTTGGGTGCTGTCCTGCTCTCTGGAAATGGCATATTCCTCCTAGTTCAACATCAGCAAAGGCTTTCCCAGGGAATCACGTGTTGCTTTTTGGCCTAAATCTGTCCCTGCAAGACAAGAAACAAGAAAGATTGCCTATATCTGAAACTGTCTTGATTATCTGAGCGTTTTGCCTTGGGGAGCAGGATCTGGATGTGTTTGTGGCTCAGTACACTGCAAGGGGCTGTGACCTGAAGCAGACGTGCAGCAGCCTCACTGGCAGCTGCAGGAGCACAGGACCCTGTGCTGCTGGGAACCAGCAGTGCTGACCACGGCAGTGCTCCCTGAACTGGGCCTGGCTTCACCACGGAGCTTCTCCTGGCACAGGGTGGCTGCTTCAGCCACTTCCCTCCCCATTATCCTGCTCCTACCTGCTGGACTTTTAGAGCTTATAGTGCACATCATCTGGAGCCAGGAGAGCAAAGGAGCTTTAGCCCTGATTTAACTTCACTTGTTTATTTGTGCCTGGTCTCTCAGCAGAAATAGCTTCTCACCCAGGTCCCTGTGCTGGTGAGCTGCTCCTTGTGCACCGGCCATGGCTGAGGCCAGTGCTGTGCCGTGGGGCTGGTCGGTGACCAGCTGTTGGCTAGGGCAGGTTTGAAGTGAGGATGTTGCACTCTGAAGGTGGGAACATGGTCCTAGGGTTGCTCTGCTGCCAGCTGGTTCCACAGGCAGCTGGAACCTGTCTAAGGAGAGACCAAAGATGATAAAAAGACCCCAAACCACCAATGCTCAGAACACATACAGACAAAACCCCCCTTTTCAGTCTCTCTCTTTCTTTAAAAATTGAGTGTTAAATGCTGACTGTGTCCCTTCCAGCCAAGTCTCTGCAGGAGTTTGCCACGGTGTTGCGGAACCTGGAGGACGAGCGGATGCGCATGGTATGGCCCCGTCTGTCCCCGGGAGCAGGGGGTGGTGGCACTGCTGCTGCCACCTGTGGCTCTGCTGTGGCACCCCAGGCACAGTGGCTGCCACCCCAGTACTCCTTCCCTCACCCATGGCAGAGCCACAGGGGAGGACAGAGGGAGGGGAGTGTGGGCTTGGCACCAATGGAGTCTTGGTGTTGGAAAATGGCCAGTGCTGGTGCTGGGGGGGCTCACAGGTTTGGTTCAAGCCCCTCAACCAGTGCAGGGCTGGAGAGGTGAAGCCTGTGGGTGTCTGTGGGGTGTGGGAATGTTTCTGTGGAAAGGCTGTTGAGCAGCATGGTGAGCTGGGCAGAAGGCAGCAGGTGAGCTGTGCCTGTCTTTGCCTGCAGATCGAGAACGCCAGTGAGGTGCTGATCACACCGCTGGAGAAGTTCCGCAAGGAGCAGATTGGGGCTGCCAAGGTAATGGAGCCACTGTCCCCTCTGGGAGCTGCAGCTTGGGCAGAGGAGCAGGGCCCAGAGCTGCATGGTGATGGCCACAGAGGTGGCCAGGACCTGGAACACTGCAGGGACGGGCACAGGCATGGGAGGAGGTGATGTGCTGCTGTGGGAGTGACATGGGGATGATCCAGCTCCCGGGAAGAGCCTCAGTGTTCTGAGTTCATCCACAACCAAGTAATATGCCAAGGGCCAAAAATCACATTCCAGTTGAACTTTTTCCTTAAGAATTTGGATTTTCCTGGAGGGGTTCCCAGTCTCTCAAACCTCCTCGTCTGCACTGCTCACCCTGGTGTGTCACTGGGCAGTTGTACGGGAACTTGGATGGCTTCTGGCAGGACAGGGAAGCGCCGGTGTGGCTGAGAGTGGCTGTGAGACAGCCTGCCCCCCCCCCACTTTCTTTCCTGTCTTTGTTCTGAAATGAAAACCACTGTCTGCAGCTCTCCTGTTGTTATAACAACCTATTGCTGCCTGCAAGAAGCTCATGCCAGTGCCTGGGGCCGTGTTTGCATGGCAGCAGGGTGCCCAGCCTGGCCATGCTGCCCTGCTTTATACAGCTGAAAACAAAAGACAAAGAGGAGTCCTCCAGAAGGGAGCTGGTTATGAGCAGGTGCCAGCATGGATTTGGTACTGTTGGGGTGGTCCGGCTGGGATGGGAGGTGCAAAGGAAAGTCAAGTTGACAACCTTTTTTAACACTCCTGCCATAAATAGCCAAGTTACTGTGTCATTGTCCTGAGTGACATGGAGAAGCTCTTGCAAGGATTGGCAGGGGTGGGATGTGAAACTGTGATTATACTCTGGTTCAAAAGCTTTCCTCACTGTTGTCTTTGGACCAGGGCTGGATCTGGATGTTTTACCAAGCATTGGGCTCCAGCAGTAGAGGAGGGGTTCCCCCAAGCCTTGGATTTTGGCAGCGTGGGCCACTTTCTTGTAGCTGCCTGATGCTGATAGATAAAAGCAGCTTCAATTGCTTCCAGCTGATGCTGTGGTCCTGTCTCATGTTAACTCCCACCTGGGATGTATTGTCCTGCCCAGTATTGTAGGGATGCCATGTATTCTCACAGCTGATCCAGTGCTGTTGTGTTCAGCATCATGCATTTTGTTCTGTTTTGTAGGACGCCAAAAAGAAATATGACAAGGAGACTGAGAAGTATTGTGGTGTCCTAGAAAAGCACTTAAACTTGTCTTCTAAGAAGAAAGAATCCCAGCTTCAGGAGGTGAGAGCAATCTCTGGTTTTCCACGTCTGGCTGTGACTGTGGAGAACTTTTTGAATGCCTTGCACAGCACATAACAATGGTTGTCCTGACTGTAAACTCATTTTTTCCCTTGTTCTGGCTGCAAGTGCTGGGTTTTCCCCTCTTCCTTAATGAAAGGGGATGGAGCTGTTTTGGTGAGTAAATCAGAGAGATCCCAAAATGGATAGCAATCAAAAAGGAGAGAGGGTTTATAATTAAAGAGTGTAACAGAAAGGAACTGGTTCTGCTGCAGGCTTTCCGTGTGCCAGCACAAATCAGGGATGTCTGATCTTCTCTGCAAGTGACTGTGCTGCTTTGGGCTCCAGGGGAGGAGGGATCAGGCTTAGTGCCTTAAACTGCTTTAGGAGCCATCACTGACTTGGGATGTGGTTTGCTGCAGTGCCAAATGCTCTTACTGGATGACTACACTAAGTTTTCAATCACTTCTTCCAAGTTTGAAATTCCCTGCAATGCTGGTGGGCTGCTGATCCCTTACTGGGGACACTGGTGGGCACAGGGCTCCTGCACCAGGACAGCACAGGTGGTGAGACAGTGCCCAGCAGAGCTGGAGACTTGAGAACAGAAATACCTGTGGCACAGGTAATCACCTTCCACCAGATTGGGCTGAGGAGAGATGAGAATCCAGGTGGACATACCTGTAAGCTGGCTTTGCTCTCTGGCCACACCTGTGTCCCAGGGGATGATGGCTTTTAAATGACCCCCTGAACCCCTGGTAGAGTTCGTGTTTGAGATACTGGTGTGGGGCATGGGAGTGGAAGGAATTCTGTCCGGGGAGGGAAGGATCCACTCATGGCTGTCAGCGTGCAACAGTGGTTTTTAGAGGTGTTATCCTGTGCCCTGTATGATGGCCCTGCGGGGCTGCCTGGAGATGCTGTATGGGATGCAGACGGGGTGTAGGTGGGGGCTGTGTGCGGGGTGTGTGCAGGATGTAGGCAGTGGCTGTGTGCAGGATGCAGTGCGTGTGCAGGTGGTGCCTCTGTGCGGGATGCTGTGCAAGTGCATTGGAGCAGCGCTGGCTGCTGGTGCCATCTGGTGGCATCTCCCAGCCCAAACACTGACTTGGGCTGTTGCTGGGAAGGCAGGAGGAGGCTGCAGCCCACTGGAACCAGCTCCCAGTTCAGGTGCTAAGCCCTGTTCCACTATGGCACTGGGAAGCATACATGTTTTTGGTGACTCAGGCTCAAGTGAGGAGAGGATGCCTTTGAAAGGGCATCCAGCATGTAGCTGTGAGACATGGATGTGGCGTGTGGGAGTGCTGGCCCCATCTGGCACCTGCCTGGGGGCTGCCCATCACCATCCCTGCTGGCCATGGGGCTCTTGGGGCAGGGGCTGCACATGTGTGCCCAGGAGAGGTGCTGGTGGGTGTAGCGTGCTGGGGAATTAACACGCCTTATTTCTAAGAGTCTGGAGTTCCACTGGACTCCTGATGTCCTGAGACAAGAGTGTTTGCATGAGGGAGATTTGGTGGTTCCTGTTTCCTAACCTCTTGCTGTCCACATCTGGAGAGTGATAGCAGCCACATGTGCAACTGCTGTGGCAAGGCAGGGAGAGGAGGAGATCAGGGGAATTCTCTGCTGGTTTGGCTGTTGACCAATTAAACAACACACAGAGTCTAATCTGCCATTTAACTCCTGGCAGAGTTACATGATTGCATCATGTTTTCTGTTTTTTCTCAGGTTGCTGATTCTCTCAGCCTGCACACTGTGGGCACAAAAGCTGGTGGCAGGTCACAGGGTAAACAGGAGATTTTGTGGGTGTGTCACACAGAAAATCAGGAATGAGCTGCTGTTCACATCCAGAAGGGTGTTTGCCAGCTGGGTTTTGCCAGGACAAACCCCAGTGACACCTTAAGTTGCTTTATGCAAAGTGTCACTTGCAAAATATTACCTCAGCAACCTGGTCTAGTGGAAGGTATCCCTGCTCATGGCAGGGAGTTGGAACAGCATGGTCTTTAAGGTCCCTTCCAATGCAAAGCAGTCTGGGATTCTGTGACACATGACAGGCACACCTGTCCCTCACACTGCTTCCAGTGCAGCAGCTCCGCTCCGTGTGCGTGACCAGCTTATTTTTAGGCACTGGGATTGGGGCACATCCCTATTTTTGCTCATTTGGGCTTTCAAAGCAGATGGGATTTGCTGTCTGCTGATCTGCCAAAGTGACATGCTGGTGGTGGGTGCATGTGCCACCTGGCTTTGCTCTGGGATGCTCTGGCAGATCCCATCATGGTGCTTTCCAGAAAGTGGAGAATTGCCTTTTCTTGTCAAGTATGCAGCGATCTTCCATTTTCCTCGCCTCTACTGCGTGTTTTCTGCACAGCTGTTGGGGAGGTGAGAACATGAGTCATCAAAAACATTTTTCACAGCTGAAGGAAGAGCATGTTCATGTGAATCAGGTTTATATTTATTGCTGTGCCATCTGTCCAGCCCAGGACTGCAGGCTGGAGCTGAATTTGTTCTTCACGGCCACATTCCCATCAGAACCAGGTGTGCTCTGGTCAGATGGCCAAGTGTTTCCAGTTGGTACTGAGCTTGTGTTTCCTCTCCAATCCTTCTGCAGGCAGACAGCCAGGTGGACCAGGTTCGCCAGCATTTCTACGAAGTCTCCCTGGAGTATGTTTTCAAGGTGCAAGAAGTCCAGGAGAGGAAGATGTTTGAGTTTGTGGAACCTGTAAGTGAGTGCTCCAGTGCCCTCAGCCTGCAAAAAACCAGACGATTGTGTGGTGGAATGGGGAGTCATGGGCTGTGGTGTGCATTGTCCTGCAGTGGCGGGGCTGGAGGGCTCCAGCCTCACTCTGCAGAGGAAGGTTTAAGTGGAGGGGAACACCATGGAAACCATGGGACACAGAATCACTGGCTCAGTGGCCACGTGTTGGAAACATTTCAACATTTAATTTTTTACTGTGGGGACACACCATTGGGGTGGGCTGGGCTGAAGGGCCTGAGCAATTAAGAGAAAAACACTTTTGATTTGGAAAAAAATACCCAAATGACAACTAATATTCACAAGGAAAAAAGAGTGCAAAAGTGACAGAGATATGGAAAAAGTTGTTTTCTAAGGTGTACCTTTTCTCAGGTGTTAAGTCCTTTAAAGCTGCTCTGGGAGGGTCCAGACCTCCCAGCTCTTTGCAAAAGTGGTTCCTGCTGATTCAAGAGTAACTCGGGGTTGGGAGAGACACAGTTGTGTGGGGTCCTGGGGTGTGGTCTTACCTTGACTCCGGGGGAAGAAAACACAGCCTTGGCTTTGGGGTTCATTCAGAGAGTTTGAAAATGAAACGAGGAGCAGGGCATCTTCCCCGGGGCCACCAGTGAGACCTCTGCCCTGGGGGCTGCAGGGCCCCTTCCCCTCTGCAGTGGTGGCTCTGGGGGCAGCTGTGGGTCTCAACTGACCATCTCCATTTGTTTTGTCCCGACACAGCTGCTGGCCTTTCTGCAGGGGCTTTTCACATTCTACCACCATGGCTATGAGCTTGCAAAGGACTTCAGCGATTTCAAGACAGAGCTGACAATCAGCATCCAGAACGTGAGTGTGCCTGTGCCACGTGCCCATGGCCAAGACTGTCAGGTCAAGCTAACTCACCTTTGGATGTATTTTAATCATAGAACCACCGAATAGTTTGAGTTGGAAGGGACCTTAAAGCTCATCTAGTCCCAACGCCCTGCCATGGGCAGGGACACCTTCCACCAGCCCAGGTTGCTCCAAGCCCCATCCAGCCTGGCCTTGGACACTTCCAGGGATGGGGCAGTCACAGTTTCCCTGGGCAACCTGTGCCAGGGCCTCACCACCCTCACAGTGAAGAATTTCTTTTTAACATTTAATCTAAATCTCTCCTCTTTTAATTTAAATCCATTTTTCCTTGTCCTATCACTATTTGCCTGTGTAAAAAGTCACTCTCCCTCTTTTTTATAAGCCCCCTTGAAGTACTGGAAGCCCTTGCCAGTTATGATAATGTTTTTCCTTTACCTTAAATCCAGGCCCAGGAAGTAAACCTGTCCTGCTGTTGTCAGTGGGTTCCCCAGTCCCATTTCCCACCCGGGGTCTCACCCCTCATGGTGCCTCCATGCTGCAGAGCCCATCCTGGGTCTGTGCACTGGAGAAGACATTCCTGGTTTAATTTGCAGACAAGAAACCGTTTTGAAGGAACAAGGTCAGAGGTTGAAGCTTTGATGAAGAAGATGAAGGAGAATCCTCATGAGCACAAAAACATCAGCCCTTACACGATGGAGGGTTATCTCTACGTGCAGGAGAAGCGTAGGTGCTGGGGTGGCCTGATGGGGAATGTGGTGGGTGGGAGCCTGGGGAAGTGGTTTAGGACATGAAGGCTGGTTCAGAAAGTACAGAATCCCTGAAAGAAAGGGATTGGTCCAATGGGTGGGATATTAAAGTGAGAGTGTGGGAGCCATGGTCTCTCTGTAAGGAAGAATCTCTGCTAGTGTCTCATAAAAGACTTGCCCCTGAATAGGAGGGTAATGTCGCTTAATCCAACAGGAAACTGTAGGTACAGGATTCTGTCATGTTAAATGTTTGTTAAACTTCACAAGTTGTTGGTGGGAAGGCATTGATTCTGGGAATAAAACCTACATTTGCTCTGTAGGTCACTTTGGGACTTCCTGGGTGAAGCATTACTGCACATACCAGAGGGAATCAAAGCGGATCACGATGGTGCCGTTTGACCAGAAATCAGGAGGAAAAGGGGTGAGTGCTGGTAGGGAAACGCTGCTGGCTGCAGGCTGTCCCAGGACTCAAACTGTGTCATCTTTATGCCAAGATGACACAAATGCAGTGAAGTGGGGCACATTCATTCCAGGCTGAGTGGATGCCACATGGGGAATTAACTTGGTGCCTTGTTTGAGGAAGAAAAAACACAGGAAACCCTCCAAAGCCTGCAGATCTTTGTCTGCCATGCATGCCCACCACACTGCAGCTCCATGGGTGCCTGCTTCCCAGTCCCTCATTCTTGCTCCAAGACCTGGACAAGAGAATTTCTTCATTATTTTGCTCCTTCCCCAGTGCCTGTAACTTGTTCAAGGCCAGGTTGAATGGAGCTCTGAGCAACCTGATCTAGTGGAAGGTGTCCCTGCCCATGGCAGGGGAGTGGAATGAGATGAGCTCTTTTGTTCCCTTCTCCCCCTAAACAGTTCTGTGATTCTCTGATGAGCCTATGACTTGGCTAATGAAGTTGTTTTGTTTCAGACAGAGTCACAGGAGAGCCTGGAGCTCCCCTCAGCCCCAAGGGAATATGAGGTGCGGGGGGGAGCAGTGGATGTGGGATGTGGGGAATCAGCAAACACCATGTGCCCAGTGCTCCTGGGACTGTGTGCAGGGCTGGTTTTGCTCCTCTATACCACAGGAACAATAGACCCCTCCAGAGTGTTCTCATCTGGGATGGTTTGCAAACACAATCCCCTTGCCGGAGAGCGCCTCGGGCAGCTGGACAGGCTCCCACATGGCTTTCTGCTGGCATGGGGAGCTGGCTGTGGGGAGGGCAGCTTCTAAAATTAATTTCCTCTTGCCTTGGAGCATCTTCATTAGAGCTCAGCATTCATATATCTCAGCCCTGTAATCATCAGCGGCTGCACAGTGCTTCATCTGGTCTCCCCATTTCAGGGCTCCCTCTGCACGTGGGGCACAGGCACTGCTGGCAGCACTGTGGGCCCATCTCACAACCTGCCAGAGCCCCACTCCAGTGCTGTGCCAGAGCCCCACTCCAGTGCTGTACCAGGACCCCAATCCAGTGCTGTGCTAACCCTGCTCCAGTGCTCATGCAGGGACTTGTGCACGAAATACTACCTGTCCCATGGCAGCTCTGGTTGGGCTCCAGGGTCTGTTGGTGATGACTGGCATGAGCATCCAAGTGTGGAGCAGCCCAGGGACTTGGGAGCTGTGCTGCTGGGAATTTCGGGGTCAGGCTGGAGCAGACACCAAGGTGCTGCAGGAGGAGAGCCATTGCTCCTGGGTCACAGAGGACACTGCACATGGTATCAGCCTCTCATGGCTGTGACTTGGGCTGTGGCTGGAGCTGGGGTTGAAGTGGGAGCACTCCCTGAATACTGGACAGGGAGCTGGGCAGTGTGGGAGCAGCCTGGTGCCAGCAGTGGGCCAGGCAGGGCAGGGCTGGGGGGCAGGTGGCCTCTGTTGAACTTTAGGGAGATGCCATGCAGGGAGCTCTCAGGTCTGTCTTTCAGGGTCTATTCTGGGTCCCCAGTCTGGGACATGAAGGTCATTGATGTGTTAGAAAACAGAGGCACAGGAGAACAGTCTTATAGGAGTTAGGGCCTCTCCCTCCAAGAAGTAGTGTGTCCTGCAACATGGGCAACAAGTAGGAGGTGCTGGCATCCATGGTGCAGCAGGAAAACTATGGCATAGTTGCTATCATGGAGACATAGTTGGATGACTGACACAACTGGATGGCTACAAACTCTTCAGAAGGAATCAGCAAGGGAGAGGAGGTGGTGGGACAGAACTGTGTGTTAAAGAGTGTTTTAGTTGTCTGGTGGTGGGGTGGAGTGTAAGAATCAGGGGGAGTCGCCGTCCCTGGTGGGATTTAACAGATGTGTAGTTGTGGCATGTGTGGACATGGGTTAGTGGAGGGCTTGGCTGTTCTGAGGAATAGTTAGACTCAATGATCTTAGACGTCTTTTCCAACCTAAACGATTCCGTGATTCTAAATGTATTTCCTGGAAAAATGGAGATGTCAGGGAACACGGTGGTCAGCCAAGGTGTCATCAGGAACAGCACAGAGTACAGAAAAGTGTCTGTCTCCAGGAACTCCTTCAGAATTCATTTTCTCTTGAGTCATCAGTGGAATTTAACAATTGCAGGAGAAATGTCTGTGCTGACAGGGGCTGAGCCAGGTTTTCCTCCAGCAGAGGACAGCAGTGCACGTGGATCCTGATGGATCGCTGCTCAGCCTGTGGAAATCCAGTACAACTTGGATGCAGAGAGACATTCTCTGGATGAGAGAACGGTTTTGTCGTTGCTTTGTTATATAATAAACAAAATATTTTAAGACGTGTTTGCTCCTGTTAAGAGTCCTTGTGTTCAGAATGCTGCCAAAAATGCAGCCCGGAATGAAACTGACAGCCAGGTTTATGGTGTATCATTCAACAATGGAAAATAAAGCTAATTTTGCCCAAAAGTTGTGGTCCAGCACTCCCTGCCTGCCCGAAGTGTGGGTTGTGCAATGCTTTATGCACGGATTTGATGGTGGCCATCCTGAAGAGAAGGCTCCTCCTAAAAGGTTTTGGACTAAACAAGAATAAAAAAAGTAGTCCTTATGTCAGAGGTATAAATAGATATTTCTAGCACAGTGATGTTCCCAAATCCCTCCTGGTTTGAACCTGTTCATTGACAGCAGTGGGCGCTGGGAACAGGCAAGTGTTCTTGGCCTCACCTGCGGTTTTGTCTCTTCTCAGGGAGAAGACGAAGCTGTTACCCTGAAATCCTGCACTCGGCGGAAAACAGACTCGATCGAGAAGAGGTTTTGCTTTGATGTGGAAGCTGTGGATCGGTGAGTGCCAAGAGGATGCACAGGGGTTATGGTGACTGTGCATAGGAAAGGGCTGTGCTCATCTGCACTTGGCTTTCCCTGTGCTTCCTGTGCAGTTTCCATGTTTCTCTTCTTCTTTAGTCATACCCTCTGTGAATGGAAAGCATTAGTCCATGGAATCACACCTCTCCCAGCCAGGTGCTCTTTATATATTGAGTTGTTACTTCAGTTTACAAGGTGCTGAGTTTACTAAAGTATCTCTGAATTTAATGGTGTTTTAGCACTTCTGCAGGCTCTGGCCACACGAGGGAAATGGTCATCAGTCTGGAAAGGTGCTCTGTGGGTGTTTTGGCAGGGGTGTGATACCTCTTTCCAGCTATGGTTATGTGTTGGTCAGCTTTTGTGCTGGAGCATGGCTGTTTCTGGTCCACCAGATAATGTATGTCTGGCTTGTGCCTCCAGGCACTTTGAATTCACTTCTTTTTCCTGGAGGAGTAAAACACTTGTGCTGTGACTTCTCCTGTAGCAGCTGAACCAGAGATAGGTGTGGATTCAATCTATAGCACCTAAGAACAGGAGCCTGCTACCAATATCAATTAACACTGTGCATGGGTTATGTGTATAAACAGGAAAGCCAGCCTGGTGTTGCTATTCCAAGTGGAATTAGTCACTGCCTTGGATCACCCTCGCTACAGGAAGTTCACATGGTTCATAAAAACCCACTCCAAAGCCACTCAGTATCTGTGTCCTCCCAGTTTTGTGCCTGTCCATGGTCCAGCTGTTCTATCCCCCTCCAGGAATGCCCAGGAGGTCTTGGAAAACCCCCAGCTCATCAAAATCCGATGTGTGGAATGATGCTGGAATAGCCTACGGTGCCTTTCCAGCCTGTGCTTCAGCAGCATTTCGGTGCCAGCCCGTGGCAGGGAGGGGTTGGGGTGATGGAACTGTGCCTGTGTCGGCTGAGGGATAAGATAACCCGGGGCAGCCTCCCACTCTCTGGAACTGTGCTTTCCTGCAGAAAGCCTCAGTATTTCTGCTGACACAGGCATTTTTTTCCTCTGCCCTGGGGATATTTTTTTTTTATAATGTGAAAATCAAACTAAAAGTGGGAAGAGGAGAATGGAACCACCACAATAGTTTTCTTCTGCAGCGCGTTCAGAGGCAGCTGAACCTTCCCTTGATGTTTGGAGCCTCCCAGGCATGGGATCAAGAGCTGCTCCAGAAATGTGTCTGCTCCATGTAAATCATGGCAGGGGAGCGGCACAGGAATGGGAAACCTGAGGAATTGCTACTTTTGTGTACGTGTTCCTGTGCAGGAATTTGCCCCTGTCCAAGAGGGCAGGGGAGCAGGATGCTTGAAAGACACAACTTTCTCCCCAGCATACAGGCAACTCTGCATACTTCTGTTGTCAGAATTTTTCATTAGATGTCAAAAATATTGATTATTCCTGAGAGAATCTAAGAGGAAACAACAGGTTTTGTCATGGCTAAAAGAGTGTAATGTGGTCAACCTGTCTTGCTCTTCCTGGGATGGATCTGGGCACCATCAGGGCATTGGGTGATGCTGTCAGTGCCAGGGTTTGCTGGAGATCACCTTCACTTCGCCTGGCACTCAGAGTTTGTTCTGTTTTAAAGCCATGGATATCGAGGAACAATTTCCTTGCCAGCCCAGGATTATTTGAGCTTGGCAGTGTGTGGGTGACACCCTGCAGCTTGTCCTGGCTTCACTGTGTGGCTCTGGGGACATGGGGAACCTGGAGTTCCTGGTGCAGGGGAACCTGGTCACAGCCAGATATGCTGGGGCTCACCTGGGAGAACCATCCCACTGCTCCAGAAGGCAGCCAGGCTCAGACAGCAGGGAGATACCCCCTCTGGAAGCTGGAGGAGATAAGCTCTGGCATAAGGACCCAAGCAGAGGCAGAAACTTCAGCTCCTCACACTCTGTACCCCGGTGTGAGACCACAAATGATGGGGTGTCTCTGCCCAAGGACTGGCTGGAGCTGTGCCTGTGTCTGTGTTAATGGAATGAGGAAGGCTGATCTGTGTAGGGGCTTTTTGTCTAGAGCTGGCGTTTTGGGGGATAGTTTGGAGGTTTTTTTGGTGGTTTACTATTGTCTCTACTAACTAGAGAAGTTAGAAACGATGTTTTGTTCTTCAGCCCCATGCAGGAAGTCTGGATGTGATGAAGGCAAACATGCCCAAGGTGCTTCTCTGTCTCCCATATGCACTGAGTTTGACTTGCAGCACTTTTCCCCTTTCGCAGGTCACCTGTGCTCTGCTGCTGTGTGACTCGGTGGCTGTCAGTGAGTTGCTCATGTCCCTTGCTGCTGTGGGGACAGTGTGAAGTTCATTTCCTTTGAAATGCTCCTAAAGCCTATTCAGTAATGTCTTAAGCTGCCTGTGCACAGACTGGCTTAGTTCCAGTTTGTTTCTTTGTGGCCTGACGGGTTGTGTCCATCTCACTGAGTGTCCATGCCACTTACAGAGTGCTGCAGGACACAGTGTGATCCTGGTGCTACGTTGACCCAGGCACAGGAGCTGGGAGCTGGAGCTCCTGGATCTCTGTACAGCCTGGAGGTGGCAGCCTCGGCCGATTCTTCTCAACACTGTAATTGCACAGAAATGGGCTTGTTGGAGTTTCGTTTTGGGAAGCTGGTACTCAGGCAACATGGGGTGCAGGGCTGGAGCTTATAAATAGCACCCTAAATAGCAACAGCTAAAATCTGTTCCATGTTGGGGGGTGGAGTGGGAGAAATGTGTATTTTTTCTCTTGTAAAGATGATTCAGCACTGTTGAGATGAAAATCTGAGCCTAATCTGTTATTACAGCATCGCTTCCTTGTCATAGCATCACAGAATCCCAGAATGTCTTGGGTTGGAAGGGACCTTAAAGCCTGCCTCGTTCCACCTCCCTGCCATGGACAGGGACACCTTCCACTAGACCAGGTTGTTCCAAGTGCCATCCAGCCTGGCCTTGGCATTTGCAGATAGTTCTGTTGTTCGGAGTAGCAAGTTTTTTATTGCTTTGTTACAACAAAATTAGCCCCAGAGTGGCGTTCTAGTGTCTGGCTGAAATACACCCGCAGTGTGATGGATATTGTTGTTTATTGTTAGTGTTCTTTTTTCATTAACTAAACTTACTTGCAGTCTCTGCACCTTAAATCAGGTTTGTAAACAAGGTAAACAGGGATGACAGCCGGTGTCTTACAAAATGAGCCTGAGGAGGGGGAGTATCTCATTTGACTGATGACAAAGCCTTTGTCATTTGGGATAATGTAGGTCATTGCTCTGGGCCAGAAGCAAAGTGCTTCTGCGTGCCAGCTGGCTTTTATGGGAGCAGGAAGTTTTCAAAATGGGGAGTTGGGTCTCTTGGTCGTTCATGAAGGCAGTGAGCTCTGCAGGTACCACCATTCCCCTGGGCTGCTCCCCAGGTGGCTTGGCACTGTGTTTGGTGGGCAGTGCGATTGTAGAACAGAATCCCAGGAATCACTGGGGTTGGAAAAGACCTCCAAGATCACGTAGTCCAACCTGTGACTGATCCTCACCTTGTCCACCAGACCAGAGCACCGAGTCCCACATCCAGTCATTCCTTGAACACCTCCAGGGATGGGGACTCCACCACTTCCCTGGGCAGCCCCTGCCAATGCCTGACAACCCTTTCCATGAAGAAAGTCTTCCTGAAGGAAGAATTGGCAAGGCAATGGCTTGATGGTTGCATTGGGGTGAGTGAGCTGCCAGGCACCTGCTGAGCATTCCCCTGACCAGATGGTTTTCCCTAGGAAGGCTGTTGGCCTTGCTCTGGGTAAACATTTGTCAGATGTGCATGTCTCTGAGTGCCACCCTGTCTGTGGCAGGACCTGCTCCCCACTCCCCTGTGCTGGGACTGGGTGGCTGGCAGGGATGCCACCTCTGCTGGCGTCCGTGGCTCTGGTGGCAGCTCTCGCCAGTGCTCCAGACAGCACGTGCAGTTCAACTTGTGCCTGTTCCTCTGCTGGTGTCGCCTTTCCAGTGACCTTTCAAACAAAGCACTGGGGGGTTGTCACAGGCGGGCTGGCGACGAGGGATGAGGCTTCTTCGCTGTCGGCGGCCACGGGGACCCACAGAACGTGCTGGTGGTTGTACTGATGGTGCTTTAAGCTCTACGTGGACACTGAGACTTTCTGAGTTCAGGAATACAGTCTCCCCTTTATTTCCATCTTTCCTCCTCTATGTTTTGAGGCCACATATGGCTGCTGGTGCCCTGGCCCAAGGCCATGGGGACCTGTCGGGTCCTTGCTCTGCTCAGATTGGGGCTGTGAACATCTCTGCACATTCGGCTCCACTCAGCCCTCAGCCCCCTCTTATTAATCCACTCTTACATGTTTTCATCCAGCAGTTTAGATTGTCTCGCTGTGATAAGCTGCTATAAGAGTTGGAAGTTCTTATCTGTTTCTATTGCTTTCCTTATTTGTTTATTTTTCTGAAGGAAAAGCTATTGGACTTTCTCATTTTCTTGGTGTGCTTAGTCACAGCTCCTTAAGGCCAGGCTGCTTGTCACAAAAGCTGAGATATTAGAAAATTCAAATTTCCTGTGTGGTCTCACATGGAAAAATCTTCCATTTTTAGATTGCTGTATATTGAAAATATACTTTCTTGTGAAGTGTTTGTCATGTTCTGCTCTGGTCTTACCCTCCTGCACCCACTTCATTTAGAAATGGGTTCCTTCTGATCCCAGATGCCCCTTTCTCCATCTTGCATCCCAGAAGAAGGCAAAGGGGTTTGGTGCCCAGAGGTGGAAATGCAAGATGCAGGTCAGGAATGAATCATCAGGTCTTTGATCTTGTTTGACAGAACAGCTCCTGTTTGTGCATCTTGGATGACAGACCCAGGAGGGCATCCTGCTGTCCCAGTGCCATGGTTGTGGGCTGGCTGGAGTGGACAGGCTCCTCTACGTGGGTCTGGGTGCATCCCATGTCAGACTTTGGGAGGGGATGGGAGCTAGCCCACAGCAGAATCTTTATTTGCTGTGTATTCCCTGTGTAAATAATTATCTATATAAATGACCCCCAGTATTCGGGGTGATTTGTTGGGCGAGGGTACAAGCGCCGATCTGTTTTATCATTTGGGAATGGAAGTCAGAGCAGGATCTTCCCTGTTGCTGGATAACTGAGATATACCTAATCTAACAAGCACACTTTGGGAAGTGATTGATCTTCCAGGAGACTCCATGAGGACTCTGTGAGGATGAGGCTGGCTGCAGGCAGTATTTCAAGCAGGGCTGATGCTGATGGTGTTGGCAGGAGGCTGATCCAGTGCCAGCCATCAGACCTGGCTGTAAGCACAGGGTACCCTCTGGGCATCTACCACATCAATAATGAATGGGGCGTAATGTGTGGGTGCATTTTAAATTTATCACAGCCAGGAAAATGGCTCTGCTCAGGAAAGTGATGCAATGGGTGCCCTGGCAAATAAACACTGGGGGAGGAAATGCAGAGCTATTTGCAATGGAAATTTGGTTTAATACAGTTTTGAAGCCGCTCCCCTCATGCTGTTAAAGAAGTTTGACTTTGAAGTGAAGCCCAAGGAGTTGTTTGTTATCTGCTCAAAGGCAGAAGTAACAATTTCTTGTTATCACCTCTTTGCCCTGTGCTGAGGGAACCTGGCATGTCAGATACCAGCACTGCCACACCAGGACCAAACTCTGCTGGGAGCCCAGTGTACTCTAAATGGAGCATTTAAAATTCTTTGTTTTAAAGTCTTGGCTAAAGAGACAGAAATCCCAGTATTTCCTTTTGCTGCTTCTCCCTAGCTGAGCTAGAGCCCTTCCAGAGCTTTCTGCTTAGGATATCTGTGCCTTCAGCAGCAGATTGGCTTAAATTCAGACTTAAGCCCTGGCTTAAGCAACGACTCAGCTCCCCAGGTACCAGGGACTGCTCTTCAGTTGCTTTGTACCTGCACAACAAGGAGCTTTGTGCAGTGTTTTGAACATATTTTCTGTTGAATGTGGAGCATTTTCCCTCTCAGATGGGGTGATGGTTAAGTGGTTTCCTCTTCCCTTCAAAGTGAGTAAACTTCCAAACCACTAAGCTGGTGAGTATTGACTGACTCACCAACGGGATTAGCAGAGATCAAGCACATTATGTCTGGTTTTCTTGGACCTGGGCTTGGTGCAAGGCTGAGCACTCGGCATCCACTGGTGGGACAGTGCTGAGCTGCCGTGTGTGCCAAAAGCCAATGGCTGGGTGGGTTGGATGGGGAGTGAAGTTAGAGGGAAGGGTTAATCCTCTGTTCCTTGCCTGTGCATTCCACAAAGCAACAGAAGACAGGCCAAAGCCACCGCTTGAAAGCCCCCGTTAATGTTTACTCTTCTAACAGAGGACTGGCTCTTATCAAGGACCAAAGGGCTTCTGCAGAGTGTTGGCGCTGCTCACGTTCTCCTGTTGAATCACCCTTGGGAAGTGCAAGTTACAAATCACCTTCCTTACCAGGCTTTATCAGTTTTTAAGGATTTAGGACAGAACAGAGCCTACGTGCTCTGTGGAACACTCTGCAGAACGCTCTCCATAGGCAGTTGGCAGCTCCCAAGGTTTAATCGCTTTTCCCACCTTGTGCCCCACCATCCTGGTACCTTGGAGCAGTGATCCTGACTCCTCTGCCATTCTGGAGCTTTGTGTTTTGCCATGGGTGGGAAGAGCAGCGTCAGAGGTTCTCTGCTACCATAGTTCCCATGGATGAAACCCCATGAGCAGAGAAGCACCAGCAGCCCCCCCAGCCACATGGTGCTCAGGCCATGCCTGTGTCTTCCTGTTGCCAGGGATTCTGCCTACTCTCCTCGGTCAGGAATAGCTGCTGCACTCTACTAATGCATCTGAAAATAGTCTGAGAGGAAACAGCAGGACTAGAACAGACATAGAACAGATCTCCCTTTCTGACTGAGCCTGGGGGCTCTGCCCAGCCGTGCTGTCAGAGCAGCAGTAGGGTGGGATGTCACCACCCCTTTGGAGCTGGAGACCTGGCCCAAAGGCACGAGACTAAGGAGGTACAGGGGTAGCCAGGCTGCACGTATTGGGATCAGCTGGCTGTGAGATGAGCCAGGATGCAGAGATGGAAATCCTGACAGCTTGCAGCCAAGCGATATGCAGTGAGTCGCCAGCCCACGGTGTGGGAGCACAGAGCTTTTCTGTGTTCCCCTTGTGTAAACACACACCCGAGGTTGTGAGAACACTCTCCAGTATGTTAAAGCCATCCTGACCTTGCTGGTTATGCTTATCAGAGCAGGTAATTGAGGTTTAACTCCTTGCATGGCAAGGATGCAGTGTCCACTCAGGAGCGTGGAGGTAGCGTTGGCCCTTGGGCGAGGGCGGGACCAGTGCTGTCCCCTGGCTCCTGTGCTGTGTGTGCAGCACTCAGGCCTTTCCCCTTCTCATTACAATAAATGAGCCATCACAGGGCTATTTTTTGGAGGCTGGATTTACAGGGCAGCTCAGGGCTGTTTGCGTGTGTGATGGCAGGGGCAGGACCAGCTGGTGGAGGGGTGCACGGAGCAGGATTGCATTGCTGCCACTGCTACGTGTGACAGCAGGGTATGGACAGAGTCAGGGCACTGGCACAGCCATGCTGGCATGAACATTCCAGGGATGAAATGCTTCACACGGCAAAAGGTCCCCTCCATGAGCTGGTGCTTGGGGTGGTGATGGGACATGGAGGGCTGGGATGTGTCGGGCTCCTCCTTGCTTGGTTACCTTCCTTGCCTTCTCCTGCCATTGCATAGTCGTGCTTAGCCCAGGGCAGGGGAACTGTCTGGCTGAGGGCCAGAGGAGGAGTTTGGCATCCAGCTCTTGCACTAAACTCACTGGAAAGGTGTTTTGGTCATTGGAGATGCCCTCTGCTTGCTTGCTGATCCCAGTCAGGACCTGCAGGGACGTCCATGGAGAGGCCAGGCAGGACTCAGCCCCATATGCTGGGGCTTCGCTAGAAGGAAGCTTATCCTCTTTGCCTCTTCTTCTCATGGGAAATTTACCTTTGCTGTTTTGCTTTCTGTCCTGCAGTTTATTTACAGTGTCCCCTCTCTCTCTGCAGGCCGGGCGTCATCACCATGCAGGCGCTTTCGGAAGAAGACCGGAGGCTGTGGATGGAGGCGATGGATGGCCGGGAACCGGTGAGCAGGAATATTTCCCAAAAAGCAGAGAAAATTGTGGAGAGCTTTTGGTAGCCCAGGGCAGATTGTTTGCTGCAGAGCCGGCTGTCACGCAGCGCCTGCCAGCCGGCATGAGAGCTATATCCGTGGGGCAGCTCCTTCCTCCTGCCAAGAGAATAGTTTAATCCCTTGGTTAAATATTTGAGGTAATACTGTATCTCCTGTGCTTGGATTGCTTGAAGGTGCGGTGAAGAGGAGGAGGGTAGGCTTGGCCAGCACAAACACGCTGCTCTGCCGTGCTGAAAGGAAAACATGGCAAAAAGAGCAGTGGAAGAAAATATGCTGTAGATTTCCAGGGCTTTTTGAGTCCTGCGACTCCCTGGCAGCCGTTTCTCGGTCTGCGAGAGAATTGCACATTTCGTGTGAGTGGAGGAGTGTGGCCCCTGTTCCTCGTGTTTGCTCCTGCCCTGCCAAAGGCTTCCTCACCTCTGGAAAGGATTCTGGAGGTTTGCAGAAAACTCGTCATTGTCAGTTTTTATTTTTAAATGCGTTTTCAAACCTTCCTGCCAGCTCAGAGAGCTGGTGTGTTCCAGGCGGGTCCCTCGGAGGGTGCTGGTGCAGGCAGTGGTGTGGCCCATCCCACTTCAGTGTGGGGCTCTCCCATGGCACACACGGCACCACTGAGCAGCCAAGACCAGTCTGTGGTCTCCATGCCTTGGCATGGCCAAAAGCGTATCAGGATACGAAAAGAAACTGTGCACAGAGCCAGAGCAGCCCGGACTGTTCCGTGACAGCTCGTGTGGTTTGGAGTTGGGTGTCTGTGCTCGGCGCTCGAGTCAGACTGGCAGTCAGACCGGAGTCCGTGTGGTGAGCAGGGTGGCCCAGCCCAGCCCAGCCCACTGCCACAGACTGGTACTGGTTTGAGCAGATCCCCCCCAAATCCATGGAAAGGTTCTTGTTTACCAGGAAAAATGTTCATTGAAGCCAGGTGAGGTGTGGATACACAGGGCTGTTCTGTGAGCACTGGAAAGCACGTGCTGGGATTAGTCGAGTGCTTGCTTTTAGAACACGCAGTGGTTTGGAGATCAGGGGGCTGGGTGCAGGAGGCTGCTGCTCTGCATTTCAGGGCAAGGATTGTGTTGTGGATTACAGCCAGGTCCCAGCCTGGAATCATAAATCCATCAGGTAATTCAGGTAGGACAGGAGCTCAGGAGATTTCTAGTCCAACCTCCTGCTCAGAGCAGGTTGCTTGGGGTGTCACCTGGTTGGGAGCTGAGAGCATTCGAGGGAGGAGAGGGCACAGCTTGCCTGGGCTCCAGCCTGGCTGCTTCCCTGGCCTCCTGATACCCAGACTGAACCTCTTCTGTTTCAATTTATATCTGCCCAGAGAAGCTGTGGCTGCCCCATTCCTGGAAGTGTCTGAGGCCAGGTTGCACTGGCTCAGAGCAAGCTGGTCTAGTGGAAGGTGTCCCTGCCCATGGTAAGGGGGTTGAGACTGGATGAGCTTTACGGCCCCTTCCAATCCAAACCATTCCATGATTCTATGATTCTGTGACAGCCTCTGCTGCCTTTTTCTGTCACTTGTTGAAACCTTTGCTTTAAAAAAACAACTAGCTAGCTCCTCCATTTTGGCTCTTGAGCCCTGGGAAAACTGTACTGAGACAATCCTCCCCAGCTCCAGGTGCCAGCTGTCTTGATCCCTCTTAAACAAACTCCTGCCTTGATTCTGGGTGCACCTGGAGACAAGATATTTTCCATTTCTTCAGAAGCAAATGTGCATTTTTGCTCCCAGTTCAAGTGGAGCCTTGTCCTCCTCCAGCCTACTCACCTGCTTCCCACTGCCCACCTCTGCTGGGAGCTGCTGTTGCAAGGATGGGAACCACAGTCACCTGCAACAGGAGCTGCCAGAATATGGTCACCCAGTTGTGTGTTGGCTTGCTGATGCCATCAGTATGTGGCACAAGAGCAGAGCCACTCTGCAGAGCTGCAGACAAAGATTTTGGGTGCTTGCAAAGCGCTGTGCATACGAAAGGTGCTGTGGAGCAACCAGCACAGGACTGCCTGGATTATCCTGTTCCAGAATGTGTTTATGAGAACTCCTTCAAAAACACACAGGTCTTCGTGCCGTCTGCGTGTTGCTGTTCCTCCCTATCATGCCCATCAGCTGAGGGCAGCCTGCTCATCCAGCATGTCAGGGGTTGTGGCTGCGAATTAATGCAACACTTCATGGCACTTAAATGCTAATGGCTTAAACTGGCCTTCCAGGTGTGGAGTGGGAGCCCTGGGAATGCAGCCTGTATGGAAACAGATCCAAGAGGCACTTTACTGACAAAAGTGGTGTGTGTTGACAGATGAGGCAGCTCCTTGTCCTCAGTTATCCTCCTCCATCCATCAAAAATTGAATTGTGGGCTGTTCTGTTTGGGTTCTTAGCTTGCAACACCAGGGTGTGACATGTTACCCTCTCCACTGAGATTTCCTTGAACAAGAGACAAGGATTTAACCTTTGGACTCCTAGAAATATCCATCCTGTGCTTTGATTGTGTTTCTGTAACCTAAGAACCCTACTGAAAAGAATGTCTGGTTTTCCTTTGATTTTACAGTTGAGTGTGGGGAATGCTTGGCATGGTGGGGGCAGCAATTCTGTGTGCAAATTCAGGCTGTGGAGAGATTAACGTAGACTGGAGTTTGTTTCTTAATTATGATGAAGAAAGTAAACCCAAATGTGAAATTACATCTTAGTGAGATCTAAACATAGAATGTGGCTGCGTTAGCCAAGACATTTGTCACAACTTGAGAAGATTTATGCTGTATCTCACAGTTGGAGCAGCCTCCAGACAGCTCTCAGTGCGCCATTAACTCTTACCACTTGTTATTCATTTGGATAAACCCCCAGTGTTGACTTTGGGTTTTCTCTGGTGTTACAGAGTCTGGAAAGAGGAGAAACTGCTAAGTCTGTGACGAGGCAGTGGTGCTTGGTTTTGTTAAGATACTCAGGTCAGTTTCCTATGGATTTGCTCCTGTGGTGATGAAGTTTGCAGATGTGTATGATGGAGGCCAGAGTGATTCTGAAACTTCCTTGGAACTCAAGTCAAGAATAAAAGCTGTATTGGCTGATGGTGGCTGCGGTGGGCTGCAAGATTAGGAGAGGCACAAATTAGACAGTATGTTTTGTGGCAAAGAACAAGGTAAGCATTTTGGTAAGGTGGTGGCTTTCTTGCCAAGCCCATAGCTAGAGTGGAGGAGAAGGTTAAAGAGAGACCTTATTCCTCTCTCCAGTTCCCTGACAGCAGGGTGGAGCCAGGCAGGGGTCGGGCTCTGCTCCACGGGAATAAGGGGCAGGACAAGAGGAAACTGCCTCAAGCTGTGCCAGAGGAGGTTCAGGCTGGACATCAGGAGGAATTTCTTCAGGAAAGGGTTGTCAGGCATTGGCAGGGGCTGCCCAGGGAGGTGGTGGAGTCCCCATCCCTGGAGGTGTTCAAGGAACGACTGGACGTGGCACTCAGTGCTCTGGTCTGATGGGGTGGGGATGGGTCACAGGTTGGATTCGATGATCTTGGAGGTCTTTTCCACCCTCAGTGTGTGACTGTGCCATCCCAGAGAGATGCTGGTGCCCTGTGGCCGCTCCCCACTAGATGGCAGCTGAGACCGGCCACTCGTGGCACTGGTGACCTGCAGGCTGGGCCAGGAGCCCCCACACCCCCAGGGCTCTCTGGGATCACTGGGGCTGCCCTCACCCCATCCTGGGGACTGGGGGTTTCGTGGAGGGACGTGCCCCCCGAACCTGCATGTCCTTTCTGCATTTGGGCTGCTGGGAGTGGGGTCAGTGCTCGCTTCTCAGCTTTGTCCCCAAAACCCATCACAACCCTAAATCAGAGCCACTTCCCTCCTGTGTCCCTGTCTTCCTCCTGCCCCTACATGAGCAGCCAATAGTTTTGGGATGGCAGTGTTTAATCTGGGGGCACTGAGGGAAGGAGAGTGCAGACCTTCAGAACCTGCCAGGTCTCTGGGCTTCTCCCTCCACAGCCTCTTTCCCCTCTCCCTGCCTCTCCATGTCTCCCTGGTCTGAGGCTGGGCACTTCCAGACTGACTACTGCCACCATCCTGTGAGCAGTCCTGTGGTGGTGGTGGTGGGTTTGGGTTGGTGAGAGGAGTGGAGGCGAAGCAGCAGCTCTGTGGTCACATCTCTCCACCCAGCACCATCTGTGAGGACTGTGGGGCAGGACTCCCTCCCCTGTGGTCTCCATTGGCTCCTCCACATGGTGCAGTGGCCCACGCACAGAGGCTGGTGGTGATGGGTGGGATAATGCCTCTGGAGCATCCCACGCCGTAGTCCTCTTCCCTGCCCCATGACCGTGCTCCTGGTGGGACAGCTGGTCAGTGGTCCAGGAGCTCCCTCAGCCCTGCTGCTCTGAAGATGCTGCGTGGTGTTTGTGTGGCACACAGTGACAGCAGAGCCCAGCCCCGCATTCCTGCCCAGCGCACCTCCCGCCTCCTCCTTGCATATTGCTGCTGGGAATTCTTTCTGAAATTGTTTTTCATTTTCCTTGTCTAATTATACAAAATGCTGAGAGATTTATTTCACAGTGGAAATTATGTCTTTTGAACTTACTCCAGTGCTTTCAACCTCGGCATTCCTGTCATTTTGGCTCATTCAAAAAATAAATTGACTTGAAGGACTTTGGTCCCGGCAGCTGGTAGGGAACAGACAGGTACCCACTGCACCCTTCACAAAATCCTTACACTGGGCTGAGACTCACTGGAGCTACAGATCTGCTTTACCCTTTTAATTAATTCCTTCTCAGTTATCAGAGATGGTAGAAAAATCCTCACCCAGAGCATCTTTGCATACAGACGGTGTCTTTGGCTGAGTTGTCTTTGCGTGGAGAGCCCGTGGACGAGTGTCAGAGTGATCACCATGTTCTTCCCCCTCCTCTCCTCAGGGTTGGGTCCATGTCTGTCACTCCAGCTTGTTTCTTCACAGCCTTTTCCATGCTGATCTTTCAGTGCTCCTGATCCTACAGAAGTGTGGTTTTGTTGGCTTTCTGGAAGATATTTTTTCTGTGTATGCTTTATCTTGCAGGTTTTCATGGCCTTTGTCCTGCCTGGGTTTGTTTGCTTATAGCAAATTCTTTTTTGTTGTTCTTCATGACCTGAGTCATTCCTGTTGCTGCTTCTCCATCTCCCTGTCTCTCTCTCTTTGCTGAACAGAACATTTTTTCTCCTGCTCTGCCCCTCTTAATCTCTGAGTTCACCCAGTGAACTTTCCCTGAACTGGAGCTCAGTCTCTCCATGCTCTGGATGCATCCCTGCTCCTTCCCAGGGTGGCACTGCTACCTCTGTGGAGCCGCAGTGGTGGTGAGTCCCACTGGGCCCCAACCTGGCCCAAGAGATCTCTTGCTTGGGTTTTTTTCCATCCCACAGTTCAAGATTATTCCCCAAAAAAATTCTTGGTCTTTTTTGCAGGCAAGGTGGTAGCAGGAGATTCTTAGAGAATCAGCCAAAGCTTTCAGACCAAATGAGGCATCACGTTCTATGTTAGTTCTTGTATCATGTGCTCTTCCCACTGTTCCCTCCCTCTCCCTCCCCTGTTTGGTAACTCATTTAAGCCTGTAATAGCAGTAACTTTCCATGGAGTTTGTAAGCTTTTATTTTTCTTCTAAAGCACTTAAGCCAGTGAGGTCTTAAGCCTTGACTTCAGGCTTTTATTCCTGGTTCCAGCAACTGCTGCTTCACTGGCTGTCTCACTCAGCCACAGTCAATGCTGGCTGCAGGCTACTGGGATTTGTCCTTTGCTTAAGAAGCTGCTTGGGTGATAGAGAGAAGAATACTGAGAGAAGCTCTCTAGATAATTTTTCATAGAGAAAAGAGCCCTCTGGATTGCTTTTGCACACCTAAAAGTGCTGTCCCACCCAGTTTTGGCAAGTTTGTGACCTCTTCTTCCAGCTGTGTTGTCGGGGATGTGCAGGAGTAGAGCAGCAGCTCTCATGTGAATACCTCATCGTTTCTATAATGCATTCCTTGCTCTTCCATGGGGTCTGTGCTGCAGAAATTGGCTATGAATGTTTGGCTTTGTGTGGAGATGGGGTTGGTTGGTCCCAGGAGACCAGCTGGGCTTTGCTCTCCCTTTGGCAGATGATATTGGCTCTGCTGGGGATGTGGTGGCAGCTGCATGTCCCCTCCTGTGTTGTGTCACTGCTGATACCCCCAAGGGAAACTTGCAGAGGGGCGAGGGTTGGGAATGTGAGTGTAGGTCCTGTCACAGATCCACAGGATGTCAAACAACACACGTGTCCTGTGTGACAGCCCCACCAGCTCTGCTGAAGCACGGTGTTTTGGGTTTTTTGGGTTCAAGCCAGAGGTGAGCGTGGTGATGAGAGGTGGGTTGGGTCTGCAGAGTCCCTGGGGAATGGTGGTTCATCGAACCTGAATTGCAGCACAGTGTGTGGAACAGGATGGATCAGCTGCATGTGGCAACTTGTTTGTGTGTCTGGGCCTGAGAGGTGAACCAGCCTAAGGGAAGGGTGCAGAGGGGTTGCATCCAGGGATTTTGTTGCACAGTTTGGTGGGAACTTGCTGTCCACCCTTTGGATGTTCTGGCACCTCTGCAGGGAGACAGAGAGCCTTGGCTGGAATGACAGACCAAAGAGAGTGTGCTCGCTTTCCTTTCCTCTCTGCTCTTCATGACCTCTGCTTAGAATTATTTGATCAGGCAATTAAAGAAATGTAGAAATTCAGGGAATAGCTCCGTGTTAGGAGAACAAACTCCCCTGCCAATTTGAATAGACTATTAGAGTATTGTTTCCTACTTTAAATTAAAAATTAAAGTGAATGGTTCATTGTACAATGAGTTGCAAAACTACCCTCTTCCTTTATTTCCTCCTTTATTGGTCCTTACATTTGGTTTTAAGCAGTGATTTCCTGTCCTGCCACAGCCCCACCGCTGTCCCTGACCCAGGAGTTTTCCTTCTCCCAGCTTCAACCCCAGGAGAAGGTCTGTTCTTTGAAACTCTGATTTAATCATCTTATTTCTGTCCTTCTGGTCTCTCTCCTGTTCCACCTTCAGTTTGCCATTCCTGGCAGATCCCTGTGCGGAGCTGGGAAGTGGGGCTCTGGCAGGAGCGGGAGCGGGAGCAGACAGGCTGTGGGCTGAGGCCGTGGCAGTGTGCAGGTGGACATGTCCTGTGCTGTCCCTCCACCAGTGTTTGTTGGATGCCACAGGGTAGAAATGCTACTGGTGAGTGCTGTGCAACTGCGGGTGCTGGGTATGTGCTGAGGTGAGTGATTTCCCAAGGAGGTTATTAGTTTTGTGGAATTTCAGGCTTTGTCTGGAAGGGGGTAAACATCCTGCTGCAGTTTTGGAGAAGGACACTATCACCATTTAAGTCTCCATCAGTTTGTCTCCCATCTCCAGGGAGAAGCCCTGTGCTGCATGCCAGGACTGCTTTGAGAAACCTCTGCAGCCACCCTGGGCTCACAGGGGTGTCCCTGCACTTGTGTCCCCTTTCTGCTGCCTTTCCCAGAGCCCCAGCCCCATGGCTGACCCAGGTGTCCCCCACCAACAGCTGTGCAAACCGGGCATTGGAAGTGGTCTCAGCTCCAGGATTTCACAGTCTTTAAACAACCAGCCAGTGGTAGTTTAACCAGTGTTGGCGCTAAGCCACCAGCGTTGTTCAGAACACCCGTGCAGTGTCAAAACTCTCTCATAGAGAAGCACCAGGCATGGCTGTGTTACAGTTATTTTAAAAATAAAGATGACACTGTCATTTAAAATTAGGCTGGTTTTGATGTGTTGAGAGCCCGTGTTCGTCAGCAGACGTTGAGAGGAGGAAGGGCGTGTGTGCTGGCTGGGGCTGGCTGGACTCCAGGGCAGAGCTGCTGGAGGAGGATGTGCAAGTTGTTGCTCAAGCATCCTAGAAAACTTAGGGGAAGCTTAGGCTAATGCAAGTTTTCACTTTTAATCAGTCATATGAGTGATCCCAGCATATCTGCCCTGCTGGACTTGACTAAAAATGCTGCTCTGGGAAACTTTAAGTGCTTTAGTTATTCCAAAAATGTATCTTACTGAAGCGGTTGACCTTTAGCTGCCTTATTCTGAGGCTGCCATAGGTCTGACACGCTCTGCTCCCTGTCGCTTCCACATTACCCCCAAAGTAGCTGCTGTTGGATTGCCTGTCCACAGTTACACATGGGAAGTTGACAGTTTGACCCAGGTAGTTTTTTCCCTTAGTTTGACCCAGGTAATTGTTTCCTTGGGTGACAAACACGGTGGGTTATATAACTGCGCTGAGCTAAGCAGCCCAGCTGGCTGGCAGGGAGCCCGGCTGGCCTCGGCTCTGGAGGCCCTTGGGAATGCCTGCACTTGTAATAAAACGTGGGCTTGTTTTTAATTAGAACCATCCTTTAGTTCAACTCAGAGACAGAAGAGCAACACCAGTGTAGAGGATTTGAGCCCCCAGATGCTTCACTTCTGATAGACTTCTTTTTCTTTTAATCAGGCCCAGGATGTAAGTTCTGAGCTGAAATTTATGTTGGAAGGAAGGAGAAGGAGAGAGAAAGGGGGACACGAGGTGGGAGATGACTCCAACAGTGATGAACAGTAGGTTGGGAGGAAAGGAAGGAAGGAAGGAAGTAGCTGCCAGGGTCCCTGGCCACCCTCTTCCAAATGAACAGCCTTGTCTGAATGACATAAACCAGCATTTCACAGTGGGTTTCTGCTGCCCTGCCAAGTTCTCCACTTGGGAAGCAAGGCATATTTTTTCCTCCCCTCCCTCTTGCAGGGAGGTTTGCAGGGATGTGGGCTGGGAGAGATCATACTCCTATCTGTATCCTTCTGGCTCACAGAGCAAGGAAGGTTATTTCTAACCACAACACAGTGTAGTCTAGCTCAGAAAATCCTGCTTGTACTACAAAAACCTGGCTGTCAGACAAAAATAGAACAGGGTTGATAAGGCAGAGCCAGAAACAAGGGCTGATTTCATCAAGGTTGCCAGGTGTCCTGCTTTTAATAAGGAAATAGGCTTTTTGTACATGATCCGCCCTGCTCTGTGTTCTGCTGGGATCCTGCTGCTGGGCTGTGTCCCAGTGCAGTGTCTCTGCAGTGCTGTGCCAAGCTCGAGTATGAGGTGCAGAGGATCCTGGCGTGGCACATTCCTGTGCCATCTCACTCTTCTTTCTTCCTTTCCATCCTTCCTCTTTCCCCTTCCCTGTTGCTGCAGGAACAGGATATTGGTTGTTCTCCCATCCCCAGGCATGTTTATGCCATCTCTGAAGGGCTGCCTGGGTGGTCAGAGGCTCTGGTCTCACTCTGGGCATCCCTGTGTGCACCGTGGATACAGCTCTGGATGGGATACACTTGAGTGCGGGGACATGATCAGGTGCATCGCTGGTGTCCAAATGAGGGAGACATTAGGAGGAAAGCCTTGTACCAAATGGGCCTTCTGTTGGAGGGCAATTAACAGGTGGGAAAAGGGATGTGTAAAAGTTCCAGCCTGCGTTTCCCACTGCTGGGCTGAGCAAGGCCTCATGCAGAGGTTCTGTTGGAGCTCCAGGGTGCTTGGGGTGCTGCAGACACCCCCCTGCACCAGCTGAGTGAGTCAGAATGGCTGGACTCCAGCCTCCATGCTGGTTTTCAGCCCATTTTCCCATTTCCTTCATAAAAGGGTTGCAAAACACCCACATAGAATGTCTGTGCTCCTCCTGCCCATGTCTTCCCAGCCCATTCCTGGGTGGCTGGGAAGCCACTTGGGCTACCAATTCTGCGAGAATTTCTGTTGATACCCTTTTGGCTTAGTGCATCCTCTGAGCTGAAAGTTGAAAGACTTGTTCCTGATTGTTTTGAGGATTTCTGAATATGAATCACAAGGAAATTGCATAATACTGCAGCATTTCCTCCCATTGCTCTGGGCCTTGCAAACACTGTGCTCCTCCAGGGAGACCAGGGAATTCTGGCAGTACTGACCCTTTCTGATAGTCCAAATGGAAAGTCTGGGTTGAAGGGAAGGTCCCGGCACAAGTGAAAGAAGTGTGAGGTGGAATCTTCCACTTCAGAGCATGGTGGTTGAAATCCTTCTCAGATGGAGATTCTGCTCACCCCAAACAGTGTCTGCTGGCCTCTTGGTCTCCAAGGCTTTCCTTAAATCCCTGTTCCCGCTGAGAAACTAGACAATTCTTTCCTCTAGATGTTAGCCATTGGGCAGGACTTCATGCTGATGTTGGAACCTGAAGGATTTTGGGAACTATGCTGACCACTGTGCATCCTCTAAGGGATGCAGCTTAGGTTGAGCCATTTTGGATTTAAATTTTAAATGAGAACTTGGGTTTTGTATGACATGTGTTCACAGAAAGTTCATGGCACACGTACAAGTGCTGAAGAGCACAGTCCATGTCGTGTGGAGGTTAATGCACATCATGGGCAACAGTATGAACCCTGAAATGAGGAAATAAACATTAAATTGCACAGCATCATCTTTTCACAGTTCCCCTTCTAACCCCCATCTACTTCCTTTTCCTTTTCTTTTCCCACAGTCCAGTTTCATCCCACACCACCCAGATACCAGTTTTCTCTTTGCACACTTACATGTGCAATTTATTTAGGATCAGGTTGGAAAACTGATGGTTTGGATGCTTCTTGGTTTAATTGTGTATAAGCAGAAAGTGGCATTAGATGATGCATAGTGGCTGTAGGACTATTTTAGGTTCTGGATGGTGGCCATCTGTGCCTGTAGAAGTTCTGTAGGCTTTGGATGGTCACTGTTGGTGCCTGTAGAGTATTTTAGGCTCTGAATGGTATCTGTAGAGGTGTTTTAGGCTCCTGATGGTGGCTGTCAGTGGCTGTAGGAGTATTTTGGGCTCTGAGTGATGGCTGTCTGAGCATTTCTGATTAGGAAAATCCACAGCTGATGTTTGTGTTACCCACAGCTCTGGTGTCGTGTGTCTGTGTGGTAATGGCAGGACTGAATTTGGAGCAGGCAGTGGCAGGAGAAGGTGCAGTGTCTGCATTGCTGTCTCTGCCCAAACTTTGGTCCATATGAATGTGGGGACATGGACTGAGGAGCAAACACTCGGTTGTGGCTGTGGGTGGGTGTGAGTGAGTTACCCTCCAGCTCATCCCACCAGCTCTGAGGGAGCAGAATGGCTGGCGGTGCTTCCTGGGTTGTGTGTTCCTCTAGCATACCCTTGAACATTGCAGACCTCTTAATCATCCCTATAAAACCATTTCCTCTGCAAAACAAAGTGTGTATTTGGTAAAATATCTCACCAAAGGAAATAACTTGTTCTTTGATGAATTATCTTAAATAACAAGTTCATAATAGAGGATAGTGCAAGTGTCGGAGTAGTCATGAGTTGCAACTTCTGTTGTGCTCTTATAAAATTTATCCTTCTGGATTACTTAGAGATGCATCTTGGAATTTTTCAGTAATAGCTCATAAAGGCCTTGTTTAAACCTCCAAACAGCAGTGATCTTGCAGGAATGAAGCAGAAGTAGCTTCTGCTGAAAAAAAGATACAGTCTGGTTTTGTTCAGGGTATTTGAGCATGTACAATATGAATTTAGAAAGCTAAATTCAAGGCAACAAGGTCTGCAGATTTTGCACTAGGTTAATATATATGTTTTCTATACACATCACTTCTGAAGCTGCCTAGTGAAGCTCTTTTGGCTCTGAAGATACACTCAAATAGGACTAATTAGTGAGAGGGTAATGTTAAAGCATCGCAGTGCTGCAGGGCAGGGATTTGTCTCCACGTTAGTCACTAGCCCCAGTTCTGAGTTTTATAACCCAGCCTGTTCCCACACGTGTCTGTGGGACACGAGCCCTTCACCTCTGAGTGATGTTCCTTCCCTCAGATTTCCCACCCTTTGTCAGTGACTAATACTGCAAAGTGAAAGAAGCTTTTTATTTCACTAGAAGCTTTCTGGGTTTAGGTCTGTTTTCTCTAGAGTGTGTTAACAACAGGAAAACAGTGTGTGGGTATAAAAATACACTTATTTAATGGTATTTTATTGTCTGGCTCGATGCTGGATGATGTGTATGTCTGCAGAGCTCCTGCCTGGGCCTTTCCTGTCCTCAGCAGCCCTCTCATGTGGTGCCTGTTGGGTGTGAGGTGTCCCTGTGCCATCCCTTTGCGTTTACCTGGCACGAATATCAGAGCCCCATGTCCTGGTGCTGTGTCCTGTGTGAGGCAGCCCACAGCCCACATGAGCATAGAAACTGTGTGCAGGCATGCAAGAGAGAGGATGTTGAGTGGGAAAAAAAATCAAATCCAGTCCTTGGCAGTTGTTTGGAAGAGGGCCATGTGTTCCCAGCCAGGTGCCCATCTGGCCTGGGACAGAGGTGCCACAGACCCAGGCTCGGTGCCATGTGTGTAGTGTTGGGAATAGCAAGAATCTCTTTAAAAATTCACATCCTTCCACAGGGGGAGGTTGCTCCATCAACTGACTGAGGCTTAATGTATGTGAGGCTTAATCTTCAAAAGCATCCTTGTGCTTTAAGCCCTGCATGTAATCAGAGCTATTTTGGAAAGAATGGAATATTAACATCCATAGAGCCAAGCTGGGCAGGAGTGACCTTTGTTGTGCCAGGAGCCTGAGGGTTTGTCAGCTGGGCAGAAGTGATGCTTGGGGCACTGGAGGAGCCTCACTTCTTGGACCTCTTACAAAGTGGCCCTTTCCTCAAACTTGGAAACTTTCTCCTATCCTGAAAAATCTCTCTCCAAAAGATTTGAAGCATATAGGAAAAGTATTTCTTTTAAAAAGTAATGCTTCTCTTGGAAAACAAAAGGATATTACAGGCTTGGAGCTTGGTTAAAACTCTGATGATGTAGAGTGGTGTTAATGGATTAACACAGACAATGGATTAAAGGTTTGTCCTCAATAAGATGGATGTAGGATCACAGTATCTCCTTGTTTTATGGTTGCAATTGACCTCTGCATGAAACTTCCTTCTTGTTGTGTGCACACATTGTTTCATTGCCTGCCCTTTTCCTTGTGTTAAGACCAGTCTCTGGTGATTAACAGCCTTTATTGTTTCATGAATCCAAACTGGAAGAGTGAGTGCACAGGCAGATGATCTCCCTGTAGCTGATGTGCTGTGCACCGTGACTGAAGCAGGATGGTTTGGATTGGAAGGCACCTTAAAGCTTGTCTCATTCCACCCCCTGCCATGGGCAGGGACACCTTTCACTAGACCAGATTGCTCCAAGCCCTGTCCTTAACTGTATATAGTGGTACCTGTATGTCTGGGGTGAGCCAGGGCATGAAGTGTGTGATCCCAAGGAAGGGCCATGCATCTCCAAGCCTGTGAGTGGGAGTTAACTCAGGTGTGTCCCTGGTCCCTTCAGTGAGCCCTTCAAGAGAGGCTGGAGAGAAAAATTTCCTTAGGGAAGGCTGACACCATGGCTGGGACTGCTGGGCAGCACCACTGATGGGAGAACCCACGGGTGGTTTCCTTCCCTCTTTTCACTTATTTTCTTGATAAAAACACTGTTCCTAGAGGAAAACTCACTTGCTGACTGCAGCTGCTTTTGCTGCTGAATCATCCCCTGCTTGCCAGATGTGGCCTGATGGATTTTGTCCTGCAAACAATCATCTCTACTTGGTCTTGTGTTGCATAGCCAGGTGCCCTGGGAGGGAGAGGGAAGCTGCTCCTTGGGAACTATTCCAGGAATTAGTGTTATGGGGTCAGTCTCTGCCCAAATCCCCAGTTTTGAGCTATTCCATTAGATCTGTGTTTCCCCGAGCAGGTCCTGGGTGGTGGAGCTGATCCAAGGTTTCGTGCTGCCCTCTGGCTGGTGCCCAAACAGGCAGGAGAGCACAGGAATAGCCTGTGTTTGGGTGACCTGCAGGGAACAATCTGTTTATGTGCCCTAATGGGGACGTGCTATGTGACAGCCAGCCTTTTTGGGGTGTTTTTGGTTTGGGTGATGGAGGTGTTGGGTTGGTTTTGGGGTACCCAGGGTGAGCACCAAGGTGAGCTCTGCTGTGGTGAACAGCACATGTCTGGCTGCCACTGGCATCGATCCTTCGAGGACATCACAGCCAGCTTCCCAGCCTTATCCTTCTGCTGGAGCTCCTGGGGGAGATCCTGACACTGGAGACCCTGCTGGAAGCACAGACCCTCCCACCTTTGGTGTTAGTATCAGGGATTGGGGTCCCATGGGGGGAAAGCTGTGCCTGCAGCCGGGAGCCTCTCCCGTCCCCACTCCTGCCGGCTGCCGTTGCTGCCTGTGTGTTGCTATCAACACAACCTTTGGAAATGTTCCTTCCCCGCTGGCTATTTTGAGAGGAAGCATGTGATGCAGACAGCTCCCTGTGTCCGGCTCCCTATGGAAGGGGGCTCCCAGCCCTGTTCCCAGCAGAGGAAGGGTGTGAGCACCATGGCTCCAACAGCCTGCACTGGCCTTTTGTCCTGTCCAATGGATAGTGCCGTGCTCAGCTCCAGCTGGGATGCTGCTGGAGTGCTGGGATGTGCGTGTGTGTGTTCCTGTACAGACTCTGAGTACTGAAGGATTATTTTAAACCATTCTACTCTGTTGAGCTGGAGAAATACAACCTGTCTAAAGGCTGATCTTCTTACAGGTGCTGTTGGCATTATGCTGGGCTTTTAAACAGCCCTCGCACCATGATTAAAACCTTCTGCCTGGTGTTTTTCCCTTTAAATTGATTCCACTGAAACATCACTTTCATCTCAAGTAGTCAAGCTGCAGTGGTGATCAGGATGGGAGATGGAGCACTGATATTTGGAGACTGGAGAGGGTTGGGATGGTGTCCCAGCAGTGGCTCTGCTGTGGGCAGTGCTGGATACATTGCCTCATCCTGCTTCACTTTGAGTCCTCTCTAAGTGAATGACGTTTCTTTTCCTCTCTTACTCTTTCCCTGACTGGTTTGCTCAGGCTCTAAGTACCTGAGGAGGGTGGCTCCCTGCTCAGTGTCTGAGCTGCACCTACCAGAGGTTCCTGTAAAGCCCATAAGGGACTTGCCTGCAGTCCCTTCTCAGCTGGAGCCCAGGTTCTCATAAGACTTCCTTCTTGTGTTTTCCAGGTGTACAACTCGAACAAGGACAACCAGAGTGAAGGCAGTAAGTATTTCTTCTGAAGCCTGACCCTTGAGAAGTGGTTGAGCTGTGTGGTGGGTCAGCAGGAGATGCTGATGACACGTGCTGGTCTCCCTTGGGCCAGGGGCTGGCAGGAGTTGGCGTGGGGACCACAGCATGGCCCAGGGAGAGCTGTGTCTGGCACCCAGAAGGGACCCGGGGCAAAAACCTGATTGTGGGACCTGGGGCCACAGAGAGCAGTGCCAGGCAGTTCTCTCCACCCCTCGGGGTGTGTCCTCTCCTGCCCCAAACCATGATGTCCCCAGGGCAGTGCAGGGGTGCTGATGGCCTCGGGACCTGCTCCTGATGCTCAGCAGAGGATTCGGGTGGCACCTGGGGCAAACCAGCTTTCCTTTCTGAGACAGAATGTGCAGTGTGAATGTGCCTTTCCAGAAGGGAAGTGGAGCAGAAATATAGGAGTGAGGAGGTCCTGTCTCATCAGGATTGTCAACAAGAGCCCTTAAAAATAAAAAAGTTGGTTTTATTGTAGTTCAGGCGATCAAAGCCTTGAGTCAAGAAAGCACTTGTTTTTCTTCCTAGAGGAGCAGTTGCACCTGGTCCTGTCTCTTATGTTCTGTGTTTTAAAACCCTTAATTGAGCCATTTCCCAGTGGGTTTGATTTGCCATAATTGCAATCCTCCAACCCCTGATCCCTTCCCTCCTTCCCTCCAAGCCACCAGTCACGCGGGAGCCCGGCCTGGGCTGACAGTCAGTACATGGTTCATTTTTGTGCTGCCTCAGACACAGCATTTTCATCTTGAGCCAAAGCATTTTTCTCACAATAATTGGTATAATTTGCAGCTAATGTTCCTCACACCCATTTCAGTCCTTGCACAAAGTAGTCCCTTCCCCCTTTCTGCAATCTCTGTTGTGGTTTTTCCTTCCCTCTGGTCGTCCCTGGCATCAGCTGTGCATCCATCTTTTCCCATATGTATTCCTCCTGGCTCTCTGCATCCCAGGTGATCCTCATGCTTGGGAAGGGCAGCATGGCCAATGCCCTGGGGGTAGGAGCTCTGCTAGAACAGCTCATCTTGACTCAGTTTTCCAGAGGAGCAAAAGGAGATTTTGAGGCACAGAGATCGGGACTGGCTCAGGTGCGTCTTACCCAGCTGTGAGCTGTCACCTCTCTGTGTTCCCTGCACGCAGCCCCTGGCTCTGCCAGGACTGTACCTGGTGGCTTGGTTAAGAGACCATTTTGATGGTCTGTCTTAAAAATGACAAGGATCCTTCCTGTCTGCTCCACAGACTGTCCTTTCTGGCTCTGGAAGAGGGTTGGAACCCTTGGCTGTGTATGTAACAACACTTCTGAACACTCCGTCTGGGCTGGGGCTGCCACTGGTGTGGTCAGGATCTGGCTGCATCAGCCCTCATTAAATCCACATCTTAGAGCTCTGCTTGCCTCACCAGCCACTCTAAAATTGATTCAGAAACTGGCTTTCTGCCAGCAGCCCTTGATACAGGAGCTTCCTATAGGGACTCGAAATGAGTGCAGTGATTGAGTGGGTCCGGATGCAATTCCTGACCCTGGAAGCCTCTATACCTCTGCTTCCTGCTTGCACTTATGGGAGGCTGAAAGCACCTCGCAGTGCTGTAGTGGCACTTTTTGGCCACTACCTAATTTTATAGAGCTTTTGGGTTTTACATCCTGCTGCGTGGCCAGATGGCCATCGGCCCACAGGTGATTTATCTTAATCTGCTTTGGGAGGGGAGGTGAAGACACGCCGAGGGGGTGAGTGGGTGTCACTGAACCACACGAGCCAGAATTTAGATGCACTACTTTGCAAACCAGAAGGACTTGCTCTGCTCTGTGGAAACAAATCCTCCAGGCCATTTGTACTTATTCCATGGAGCAGCACAGAAGAACTCCTTTCCCTTCCTTCCCCATTTCCCTCTCCTTTTTCCATATCCATTTGGTTCCCCATTAGACGAGGACCACATCAAAAGTTATCTTTGTTTTCACAAGCTCTTCAGATGCCTGGAGACCCTTGGCTGCCCTGTCTACTGTGCCCTTATCTGTGTGGATCTGGCTGTCCCCACAGCAGGCACAGTCACGGAATGGTTTGGGTTGGAAGGCACCATAAAAGTCATTTAGTCCAACCCCCTGGCCATGGGCAGAGACACCTTCCACTAGACCAGGTTGCTCCAGGCCTCATCCAACCTGAGCTTGAACACTTCCAGAGATGGAGCAGACATAGCTTCTCTGGGCACCCTGTGCTGGGGCCTCACCACCCTTGTTGTAAAAAACTTCTTCCTTTTATCTAACCTAAATTAACCCTCAATCTTCCTTTCTCAGTCTTGGTAGCTTGATGGTGATTTGAGACTTGAAAACTCATTTCTGATAAGACTTAAAACTCATTTCTCTCTAGTCTCTGCTTCTTGGTTTCTCCCCTTCTCTGTGACTCTTTATTTCCATGAAGTCTTTGAAAGAATTCAAGCCAGTGATTATTGCATGGCACAGAAATGCGTGCTGTGGAGGCAGAAAAGCTGCTTTGACCTTGCACTGCCATGACCGACACACAGCTGGAGCCAGCCAAGCTACACAGAGCTGATTCAGTCCTGCCCCCTTCCTGATGCTCTGATATGCCACATCAGCGTAAAGTAAAGGAATTAATGGATTAAATAGAAATAATCTGCTAGGCAAAAATAGAATGGAATGAGACCAACTCACTAGCACTAGAGATGTGACACTCTTTAAAGGTCAGATGAGTGTCAGGGGGCGTGTGGGCAGCAGCTGCAGTACAGGTGATGTGCATCACCTACACCAATGTGAAATGTTTCTCTGATAGATTAATTACGGCCTGGATAGCACAGAGCCTTGGCACTGGAATGCTGCTGCTGTAGGAAGAGCCTGTGACACACCCAGAGCTGAGTCTCACATCCTTCCTTGGGGAAGGAGAGTCTCAAGGGAGGCTCTTTCACTTTGCCCTCAATGTGTAGACAGGGGCAGTTTGGACTGGAAATCAGGGCTGTCCAGCCCTGGCACAGGCTGCCCTGGGCAGTGATGGAGTCCCCATCCATGGAGACATAACCAGTGTATAGATGTGGAATCTAGGGGCATGGGTTAGTAGTGGCTTTGGCAGTGCTGGGGGAACAGTTGGACTTGATGACCTTAGAGGGCTTTTCCAACCCAGATGATTCCATGATTCTGTGATCTGGGCAGCAGTAGATCCAAATCTGCCTTTGATGTGGGCTGTTGCTGAACTGAATCATTGGGTAAATGACTGCTCTGGCAGAGGAGAAATCAAGCTTTTACAATGCTCATTAAAAGTTAAATTTAAGGATGAATAAAGGCACTTTGGATATTTAATCAGATATTATTTCTGGATGTAACTACTGCAAATAAATCCCTGACCTTTCCTGATCCAGAGCTCAGCAATGAGTGGAAGAGCTTATTCATCTGCTTAGGGGGATTATGCCAGGTCACTTCCATCCAGAGGGACTGCTGGATTTCCTACCCTGTTATTGCTGCAGGGAGGTGGCATCCCAGCCCTGCCTGGCCATTGACTTGCTGGGATTACAGAATTATGGAATCTCAGATAGGTTTGGTTTGGAAGGGACCTTAAAGCTCATCTTGTTCCACCCCCTGCCATGGGCAGGGGCACCTTCCACTAGACTAGGTTACTCCAAGCCCTGTCCAACCTGGCCTTGGGGATTGTAGGTGTCTTCTGCTCAAGTGCAAACATCTGAGGGACTAAAGGAAAACTTGGTTTATTGAATGGTTTGGCAATTCCAGTGCATGGCCAAGAGCCTGAAACAGTGATCCGTGTTGGGTGGGCAGCACCACACAGGGATACCCAAAGGTCAGGGTCATACTAGTGCCAAGCCAAGGCTGATCAGACCTGCTGAACCAAGTTTGCTGGTAGAAGTTTCCACACTGGTTTTGTGCTTCTCAGGTACCTCTGTATTTATCAGTGATCTGGGGTATGGCAGCTGTGCCACACTTATGGATGGCATGTTGGTTTTATCTTCATCTGTGTTTGGAGAGTGGTGCTGGAAGCCCTCTGGGTGCCCAGCAAAGGGCCCTGCAGCTTCTGGGTATCCACACGTCCTGTGGCACAGGCATCCTGCAACTCGTGTGCTTATGTTGGCTCAGCACTAAAGCCTGCTTGCCCAGAAAAACATAATAGAGCTGTTTTATTTTGCACTGTTTTGTGTCCTTGTGCCATTCATCAGACAAAGAACACCCCCAGTAGAGAACTCAAAACAAGGGATTAGGAAGGGACTGCCCCATGTGACTGTGAGCTGGCAGCTGGTCATGGAGCAGCAGTAGTGGATCCATGTGTGAATAAACGATGTGAGCAGAGGGAATGCAAAGGAGGGAAGTTGCACGTGCCTTGCTGTGAGGGCACTGCCACCCCTGGGCTCTGGTCCCTTCCTGCCCTGCTCTCCATAGAATGAGTTGTGTCTCTCACAACACAGCATTCCCTGGAGTCTGGAGCCTGGGGTGACTTTGCACACCCTTCTCTGTGGGGCTCCTGCCCTATGGAAGGTTTCCCAAACCAGTCTGTCTGGAGGAAGTAATTTTCCATGACAAATAGCTGTCTGTGGGCAGTGTTTTTCAGGCAATGGTGGAAAGCTGTCTGTGGGATGAATTTTTCCAGCAGGTGTTTGGATCCGTGTGCAAGTAATTCCTTGAAATTGAAAGTGAAAACCTGTGTTGGCACGAGTGACTTGAGTTGTACATTCCATTAACTCTAATGTTTTAGCTCTCAGTCTCAGGCAGAGTCAGCTGCCTTCGGGACACCCTAATTTGCACCAAATAAATATTTAATTTGTGCTAATAAAAGAACCTGAACTGTGCACATCTGTGCTGGGTGAGGCTGAGCGGGGTGGCGTATGATGGGACAATATTGTTCAGCTGGACTTTTGCCTTGCTGGGGGCAGGAGTGGCTGCCTGGTGGGGGGTGCAGCTGGGGGTTTGGGTCAGTGCTGATGGGCATCCAGGGCAGTTCCCCTCCCACTGGGCATAGGAGGTGTTTCAGACAGAGATTTGACCCAAAATTTCTTTCCATCTCCCAGTTTCTTCTGCTGCTGCATGCTGTCAGCTCTCTCCTCGTCATGTGATGTTTTTACCTCTGCGCTTTCATAGAATCACAGAACTGTTTGGTTTGGATTTCTCTCCAGCATATGGATGGTTTGATTAGCTGGGTGCAGAGCAGAAAGGATTTATAGGAATTCCCTGGGACTCATCAAGAAAGATACCTTGTGTGCCATTTTCAAGGATTTGTTGCATCAAAAATGTATGATTTCCTTTTTTCCAAGCAGTCTGTTGTCAACTTTCTATACGAGTTTGGGTTATCTCACCTTGATCCTAAATTAATTTTTGACCATCTGCAGGGGTAGATGCCTGGCAGAGCCCAGGACTCTGCTGCTCAGTGGGCATGGAGGGACTGGTTCTGAGGGATGTGGAGGCTGGAATGACCGTAAACATCTGTGCTTGCCTGGGTTACACCTGGCGCAAGCTGCTGTACTCAGGCCTTTCTGCCCTGAACACCTCCTTTATCTCCTCCTCCTCCTCCTTCTCCTCCCCACCTCATCTGGGCAGTGGTGCAGCATTGCTGGGGATGGCAGGGATTCAGGAGGAGTGCTGTGCTCCGTCCCTCTGCCAGGTGTTCATCACTTCCCTCTTCTCTTCCTCTGCAGCTGCCCAGCTGGACAGTATCGGCTTCAGCATCATCAAGAAGTGTATCCATGCTGTGGAAACAAGAGGTAGGGCAGCTTTGGGTCAGCCTTGCAGCTGTTGGTAGTGGAGTAGTTGCTTTACTGCTGTTTTTGTGGACAAAAATGACTCATTAACCCTCAGACCCACATCAGATGAACCCAGTAACGTGCTTGGGCCGATGCTGTTGCTGAGACACGTGCTTGCCCTGTGGCTGGAGTCAGCAGGGACTCAGCAAACATTGGGGCAGAGTTGGAAAGTAACACTCTGGGTGTGCAAAAGTGGGCATGGGACCAAAGCCGGGGGTTCATTTGAGCATCCTTGCTTCAGGAATGCAGCAAAGCAAATCCTCTCGTGTGGGATAACAGAGATGGGCACGACAGTCCTTCCCCCAAGTCTCTTGTGAAGTCTCCATGTATACAGATAGGATTCTTGTGAGCATCCTGGCCCCAGGGGATGGGGGAGTGAAGAAATGCAAAAGGCTCAGACCGCAACCTGAAGAAGTTGGCACAGTAAAATTTTCCCAAACTGCCCTTGTTGAGTGCAGATCCTTCATGCGGCAGCTGTAGCTCCCCTGATGGCTGTGGGGAGGAGGAAAGGTGGTTTTAGATCCTTACTCCTGGGCTAATTGGGGGTAACACTTGAAAGCCTTGATATTTATCCTCTTCTGTAACTTTATATGTAGTTGGTGAGAAGGTTTCAGTGGCTTTGCTTATTTGGGAAGCCAAAGAAATAAAAGAAATATTAGCAGCCCTTGTGACCTTCTTCTAATAAACTCCCTGTTTTTCCTAGGGATCAATGAGCAGGGGCTCTACCGGATCGTTGGAGTAAACTCCAGAGTTCAAAAGCTGCTCAGTATATTAATGGGTAAGTATCTGGTATTATGTTAAAGGCAAGCTGACTGTGCTGCTTTGAAGTCTTGCCAGCTGGGAGCAGAGGCTCTTCTTGGGGTCCCTAATCGTGGTGAATGTGCCCTCAGGACCATGTGCTGGTAGAGGCCGGGAGGTCCCTGGGCACCGCTGGCAGGTTGGAAGGTAGGACTCGTGTAGGCCATTGCTTTATGAGGTCTCTGGTGCAGTCACTGGTGTCCTGCTCACATGCACTCTGCGTTCTGGCAGCCTTCCCAAATGCAAACCAAAATCTTCAAAGAAATATCTGAAAGCTTTGGGTTTTCATCTCCTACCTGCCCCCCTGTTCCCAGCACACTTTGAAATTATTTTCCTCTGTGTGTTGCATGCTGCCTGTGGCTCTTCTTGCTTTCCCCATGGACCTTCTTGTGCCTGTTTATCACGGTCTTGCCTAGACCTTTCCTGCATGTTTCTCTCATGCCTGAGGCATTGAATCCTGCAGTTCTGGATGCTTGGGAGAGAAAAGCTGTTGGATTGTGGCGTGACTGAGCTTAATGTTGACATTTTGGGGTTCTCGATGTGCAGCCCCCTGTTCTGCTCATCGTCCTCAGAACCTCTCACCTCTAACATGGTGTGATAGCAGGAGAGAGTCTGTGTTTGCTTCCACTGCCTTTGTGCTCTGAACCAGCATTTCCATGGGCTGGAATGTGTAGGAGCAAATAGGTCTTGTGTCAGAGAGCTGGTTGTTATTCCTTATTCAGGTCTGGGACACCATGGCTGACTTTCTTGGAGTGCTTCCTTTTTGGAAGTGTTGTTTCCATCACCCACCATGGTGCAGAGGCCTTTGCTGGGTCACATTTGTTGGGCTGCACTGGAGAATCGTTACCCTGACTCCCAACCCACCTTTCATGTCAGCTACAGCCTGGGGGTTATACTTGACTCAAAGAGGAACTCAACCCTTCCTCTCACTGCCCGGTTTTGCTGCCCGTCCAGCAGCACTTCCCCTGCTCCCTGTGCCCTTCCTGTGGTCCAGGCTGGTGCTGAGGTTGGCTCAGGCTGGGTGAGACAAAGCCATTCAGCCCCTGACCTCGCAGGCAGCATTTCCATCACACAGCTGCAGCCCTGGGCTGTCTGTCTGTCCGTCCAGGCATGTCTTGGACACACAGTTGAAGAGAGAACACACCTGGGCTGGAGCAGGTCAGCTGCCCTCAGACAGTCCTGTCTGGTGCCACTCAGACTTGGCAAAACCACCTGTGAAATTGTTGTGGCAATGGGAAAATAAACACTTAATATTTTTTTAGTGCCCTACTGAATGTGTTTATTACTTCTTGGGGGAAATAAGTGACATTTCTGGGCTTTTTCCTCTTTCCCTTCACTTATTACCATTCCTTTGCTAAAAGACTTCATTTTCCTTGCCTTCACAAAACTCCAGTACTCCTTTCTTTGTGTATTTCTCCTTACAGAAAGTTTCAATCTGTTATGTTTCACTTCAAACATCTTTTGCTTCTCCTTTTTCAATTCCCGCTTCTTTTCCCACCGTTAAAGTGTTCAGTGATCCAAGCCCCTGATGGCTGTTAAATCTGTCACCATCAACCTGTGGAAAATTGATAATCCAGGGATGGTTGGAGCAGAAGGGCATGGCTCTAAATCTGGGTTCAGGATGCCTCTGTGTGCCAGCTTTGCTCTGGCATTTGGAAAGTTTGCTGCAGTCACGAGAGCTGGTGACTGATGCTTTTATTAGAGGAGTTTGGCACAGGCTGTGAGACATGTGAAGGTGTCCTGTGGCCCCCCAGGGCCAGCAGGGGAACCAGCGCTCTCCCGTAGCACATACTGGGCATGGTTGCTTTAGAGCATCAGATGAAGAGCATTGCTGATGAAAATAGGTCGGAGTGGGTGCCCAAGGGTGCAGCAGGTCCACAGCCAGGTCCTCTGGTGATGCTTTTCATGCTGCTGCACATCATCCCATGGGCTGACAGAGCTGACACTCTTCTCTGAGAGTGGTCTTGGTCTTGGTGAGTCCTGAGGCTGTGACAGATGGCAAAACTCGCTTGGGTGAAGAGCTCTCTGGAGCTGGGAGGGATTCAGTTTTGGACACCATCCAGCATCCATTATCTCCTCAGTGACTGAAGCGACTCAGCTGTCGACCTCGCGTCTCATAATGCAGTGATATATTGCTGGTGGTTTTCCTCTGTCCCGATGTGTCCTCGTTAGTTGTTGATGCTGAAAGCCCCATTACAAGTGAGTGGGGGCTGGAAGCAGGACCCTCTTTGGGAATCCCCCGTGCTGTTGATTGTTGGGCTGCTTTGCAAACCTATGACTCCATATCTTTCTTCAAATTGTGGGTGATTAAATCCTCGTCAGCCCCCGTGTTTGGGCTGTCTGTGAAGTCAGTGTCACACAGAAATATGTCCCTTGTCAAACCCCTTCTGTTCTACCTGCCCTCAGAGCTCTGAATCCTGCTGGCAGTGACACTGCTCTGCTTAGACACTCCCATTTGGATCCAGCCCCTGTGAACAGAGGAGCCAAATTGTGCTTACAACATCAGATTTCCTGTATATTTAGAAGTGAATGTGGGCAGCGTTACTGCTTCACATACAGTTTAAATGGCAAAAAGATCAAGTTTCCCTGGGGTGGTGTCAGTGACAGTGCTGGGAAGGGCTCTGGAATGAGGTGTCCCTGCAGGAGGTCGGTGTGGTGCCTGTGGAGCACCAGCTCCCCATGGGCAGCAGCTGGATCAGGGACAGCCCCAGCCCGTGGGTTTCAGGCTAGGGCAGAACAGCTTGTCAGGGTGTGAACCGGGGTGAAGCAGAGGGGGAGTGCTTCCAGAGCTGGTGGGGGACAGGTCATCTCTCCAGCCTTCACTGACACCAGGCACTATCAAAATGAGGACAAAACCCAACAAATAACTAAACTTTTATCAGTGAGAGCTCCCATGAAAGGGTTTATTATGGTAGTGTGTCAGAAGGCAGTGGGGGCACCAGCAGGTTTGAACTCAGCACTGAGATGAGTTACAGCATCTGATATGCTCTTGCTCCTTCCCCACATGGGCCATAAGGGCTGGGAGTGGGACTTCATCTAACCCCTCACTGCTGGGATGAAACATCCCTGTGGCTGTTTTGGAAGTGTCTTGGTGAGAATTACATCTGGGTGATGAGGTAGTGCCCAAGGTAGTTCCTTTTGCCCTGGAGAGATTCATGAGAGACATCAGATCAGTGATTGGCAGCCAAAAGCAGCTCCAGGGTTAAAGCTGACTTTGGGCTATGGGTGCTTTTCCAGCCCCTCTCCCACACTGAGCCCAGTTGCTGTGGAAGCGTGTCCTTGGGGGAGGCAGAGCCGTGGCTCTGGCTGCAGCATCGCTGCCTGGGGAGACAGATGCTGCAGCTGGAACCCACAGCGCTCACTTTTTGCAGACTCATAAATTTGAAGGTCAAGGGGAACTGATTAGTTGCTCTGAGCCTTTTCATGGGACCGACCATGGAATTTCACCTCGTGTTCCCTGAGCCTGCCTAGGAACTGCTGGGTGAGGTTTTGCAAAGACTTTGCAAAGACAGGCAGTCTGGAGTTGTTTGTTCGGTTTGGTTTAAAAAGGCTTTATCAAAAAAGGTGGAACTTCAGGGGGATTTTGTTTGTTTGCTTTTTTTTTCACTATGCCAAGCTTTTTCTGACTCTATTAAAATTTCCTCCTTATAAAGGCAGTGCAGTAGGAAGTTTCCTCAGCACTGACTCAGGAGAATGGAGTTAATTTGTGTGATTGCTGAGGCACACATGATCTTTGTGTGAATATACATTTCTTACATGTTTACTTTTCCAGGTGCACTTCCTGTTTTGTTTTGTTTTTTTTAATTAAAATAAACCCATTGTTCCCAGGGAAAGCCAAACTCTATTCAGGTCATTCTTCTAAGTAGGTTGAAAATTGCCTAATGCTTACCTGGGGCTTTAAAATTCAGAAGTGCATTATTTGTGTCTGTGAAAAGGCAAAAATACCCCCTGAGCTGAGCCTGTGGGAGCAGATGGTGTCAGCAGCTGTGGCTGTGTCAGCCTTGGCCTTGGGCACGGTGGGAGCCCCCGCGCCTGCGCCGCTCCCCAGGGATGCTTGGCACTGATGGGATCCCGGGCTTCCCGCAGAGGCTTCCCTGGGATTTCGGTGGGAGCAGGATCTTGGCAGTGTTTCCAGGACTGAGTAAGCAGAGAGTGTGGAGGAGCATCCACGTGGGAGAGATCAGCACACGGGGCACATCCATGCCCTGCCGTGGCCGGCGCGTTGCTCCTCACCTTGGCTTGGAGCTGTTGCCGTGTTGGGACCTGGTGCTGTGTCTGAGGTAGCCATGGCTGGGCCATTTCCCGCTGGCCTGATGGTGGCTGTGCAGGTGACAGGCTGTAACTGCCTCACTGGGGAGGTGGATGCAGGATGGTGTTTGACATCAGCAGGAAGAGGGTCCCTGTGCCCTGGGTTCATGTTGTGTCTGTGCCTGGCTGTCACTGCTGTCACTGAGCACCACAGACTGCTGCACCCCATGTCCTGTCACCCTTGGAGCCAAACTGCCCATGTCCTTGCTTGGGATGGATGATTCCCTTTTCTTTCTCTCACCCCATGCCAGTGAATGTGGCCCATCCCGGGTGATGAGCCCCACTCCCCTGCAGACCTGTCTCTGGGGGTTGGCTGTGGCCCCTGGGCTGGGAATAGCAAATAAAATGGGACATGACGGTCTCTCCACACAGCTGAGCTGGCTTGAACTGGAATTGTTTTCACTTTGCTTCACTTTTGTCTTTTTTGTCTTTTTTGCTAGATCCCAAAACAGCCACAGAGACAGACACAGAGATCTGTGCAGAGTGGGAGATCAAGACCATTACTAGTGCACTGAAAACATACCTGAGGTAAGGAGAAAACCCTCAGCCGGCTTCCAGAGGGGTTTGGTGATGGTCTGGGATGTTACTGCCCACTATTGCAGGCCCTCAGCAACAGCATTTTGATAGAAACAAAGCAGAAACTGCTCTTAGGGAGTTTATTCTGGCTTTTCCCTGACCTTTCCAGCATGTTTTAGTATGATCTGGGGAACACACTGGGCTCTGACAGATGTACATATCATACAAACACAATTTTAAAAGCTCATTCTTGCATCTCCTGCCTTGATTTAAGATTTTCTCTGAGCTTTTCCCAATGGACTTCCACCTTCTGAACACGTGGCAGACGGTGAGGGCAGTGCTGTATAAGGGTGGTGGCTGCAGAGCTTTTCCAGACCTGGTGCTGAGCTTTATTGTAGTAATAATTTCTGTGTGTAAGTCAATGCCATATTATCATCCTGGGTATCTTCCCAACAGGCTCGGGTGTTGGCAGCCAGCAGCATCTCATTATCCACAACATGCTTCTACCTGTTGTGACCGCAGCTTCTTGCTCTCTGTGGCTGTTGTGTGTGTTGGATTCTGTTTGAGAGAGTGAGGGAGTGCAAGAGAGAGGCTAAATCCAATTAGGGTGATAAATGTAATTAGCTTGGTGGATCTCAGCCTAGAAAAATCACAGAATACTACAGAATTTTGCATGATTGGCAACCTTTACCCCAGAGTTTGAACTGCTGGCAAAGCAAAGAGGAATGTGGGCAGCACCAATGTGTCCCTCTGAAGGGATGCAGCAGTGAGAGGGGAGAAGAGGAATTGAATGGGAATGGGGATTGTGAAAGTTTTACAGCTAGGCTTATTTATCTTTTTAATTCATTTTTAAACTTACTTGGAAATCATGGGCTCAATAATGCACTGAAACTGTTTTACTGAAGGAATGCTAAAATTAAAGATTAATTTAGTGACAAACAAATCAATACTTTTATAGATCTTATTCCTTCTGATGAGGGGAATTAATTAGAGTTGCTGTTGCTTAATTCTGCACTTTTCAAAATGCAGCTGAATTTCTGGTAGAGGCAAAGCTTTCTGTGTGTGGATTGTGTTCCTCAGATGTGTTTTGTGCCTGTTTCCTTTTTATCTTCCAGAATGCTCCCAGGGCCCCTCATGATGTACCAGTTTCAAAGGAGCTTCATCAAAGCAGCAAGTGAGTTTGTTGATGTTTATGGCCCCGCTCCCAAAGTGGAGCCTCATTTGCAAGTTAGTGAGATTCCCTCTGCCCTGCTGCCTCCCCACCGACCTCCCGGGCTCCCATCCCAGAAAGTGGAATAAGAATGGAGAGCCACGGGGCAGGTTGTTGTTTGGGAGGTGACCAGATGAAGAGGAAGCACAGATGGTGCCGGGAGCACAGAGCTGGCGGTGGCTCCCGCTTGTTGTGACCATCAGCTGCCAAGGCGAGGGAGGCTGTTGTTCAAACAACACCCACAGTGTTTGATGGGACCAGCAGTGGTTCAGATGTCTGTGCTGTGTTCCTTTCACTGCCCTGGGAGAATGGGCTTTGCTGGGAGCAGGTAACTCTTCCTTGGCAGCTGTGCAGGGAGCCAGGGCCAGGAGGGCTCACATGATGCTTGTCCACAGCAGTGGTGGCCTCTGTCAGCAGCTCCCACTTCACACCCGTGGATCCAACCAGCCTCTGGAGCACCAGATGCTCCAGCCTGGCCTTTGCTGGGCACACTAAACATGCAGAATGGGAATGTGCTGCTATTCCCATTGCTGGTATCACTCTGGATACAGCCAGCCTTGCCCTGCTCACCACGGGATGTTCACATGGCATCTGCTCTCAGCTCACTTTTTCAGCCCATTAAGTGTCTTCCTTTGGGAAAAACAGCTTGGAATTGCTGAGAAGGAGCAGTGCCATGAAGAGTATGCACAGCGTGCCTGGGTGTGAGCAGGTCCTTGGGATGTCTGTCAGGCTTAGTGTTATGCCTCTTCCCACATCAAGCCCCCTGATGCAAAGATAAATCATCTTCTATTTCCCATGCAGAACTGGAGAATCAGGAATCCAGGGTGTCGGAGATCCACAGCCTCGTTCATCGGCTCCCGGAGAAAAACAGGCAGATGCTGCACTTGCTCATGAACCACTTGGCAAAGTACGTTTATGACTGATGTGTTTTTCTCTCTTTTTTCCACTTCCTCTGAAAGTTAATAGTGGTGGAAAAGTTTCCTTGTGTGTGTATGTGTGTGGTGTTGAGTCATATCTGGTTGGCAAGAAACTGGAAACCCGTGTGTGAGCGAACTGGGGGCTGAGCGACGGAGTGGGGTGGGAGGGAGGGATGAGGAAGGGAGGGATGAGGAAGGCAGGGATGAAGGAGGCAGGGATGAAGGAGAGGGGCTTCCAGCCGACCCCTAGCCCTGCATTGGCACTAGGAATCCATAGGCTGTTGGGAGTCTCATGTTGCTTTTAGTGGCCTGGAGTGGGGTTTGGCTGCCCATGAGGCAGAGCAGAAGTGAAGCTCCTCATGGGGTTTCAGATCAAACCTGGCATTAAAGAACTAAAAGTGATTTCTTTGCGCAATGGATGACTACTCTGGGATGTATTTTCTGCCTTTATGCACCCTGATGAATCAGTATTTCTGGGTCACCTTGAAACTTTGCAAGGGCAAAGGAATGGAATAATTTTTTTTTCTTTCAGTGATAGAGCTGACCTGTAATTTCCCATCTTCTTCCTGCTTCTGCAGGTTCCCATGGAAACCTTTGATTAGTGTTTTAAAAGTGAAAGCATCATCAGATGTTTGTGGCAGCCTCAAGGCTGTGGGGTCGGACCTCCTTTTGCCATTTGCACTGGTGCTGTGGGAGCAACAGGGATGAGGCAGGATTGGGAAACCTGGGGAGTGAGTTAATTGGGATAACTGCTTAGGAGAAGGTCTGAGAGAACCCAAGTTATCTATTTAAGGGGGAAAATAATAAATTATGCTTGAAATAGCCTTAAAACCAAGTCCAGATGCTTTCCTGTGGCATGAGTTTGTATCTCCATGTGCTCCCTGGCAAGGCTATTAAAAACCAAAGGGCTGGTTTAGGTGTTGGTTTCAAACCTTCTTTATTTACAGCCTGAAGCCAGGGCTATGTGGTTCCAGGAGCTCCTGTTGGCCAGATGGGATTGCCCAGGAAAGTTGTGTCTGCTCTGTCCCTGGAAGTATTCAAGGCCAGGTTGGATAGGACTTGGAGCAGCCTGGCCAAGTGGAAGGTGTCCCTACCCATGAGAGAAGGGTGGAAAGAGATAAGTTTTAAGGTCCTTTCCAACCCAAACCATTCTGGGATTTTATATGTGTGAGGAATCCAAAACTGTTTAAGTGTTTTCCATTTAAAGGAAAACCCTGATCATGGAGTGAAACATGGGGAGGGGAGGCAGGTGTACAGTGGGGGTTGTGCTGCTTTAGTGGGGAAGGAACTGAAACAAAACAAACAGCAAGTGTGGTGGTGTTGCTATTTTAGGAAGAGAAACAGCTCATAGCGTTATTTAATAGGAAAAAAATTATCTCAGAGGAAGGCAGAAAGCCGAGGAGCGAGAGCCTGCTCTGCTGAGCTCTCCCAGCTGTGGTACCATTCCTGGGGGATCCTGGGCTGTGGAGGGAGAGGCACAGCCAGCCCCAGGCGTGGGTTCACAGTATCCCTTCAGTGTCGCTCCTGCAGACCCTGCTCCAGGAGCAGCACCTTGATCCAGGAGCATCACCCTGATCTGAGGGCATCACCCTGCTCCAGGAGCACCTGGGGGGCAGCTGGGGACAGGGCTTGTTGCCACAACTCTTCTAAATGAGCTGTTTGAGATTGCAGTGCTGTCATATTAAGGACATGAGTGGAGATAAATCTGCACATCTGCAGCAGATGTTTGGAGGGAGGGGCCGTGTTGCAGAAGGGATGGGGCCTGACTGTCCCGGGGGGATGCTCTGAGGGGTGGTCAGAAAGGGTCTGGGTGCTGCTGGGAGCAGGGCACCCACAGGAGACATGGGCAAAGCCAAGAGCCCTGGTCTGGCCCTGCCAAGCTGGGCTGCAGTGCTTGGAGGAGATTGTCTCATCTGTTTCTGTTTGGGTTTTTTATTTTAAGTAACATATGAATAATCAAGATTTGCGTGTTTATCAGATGAGCTAAAAAAATATTTCTCACAGTCTTGCTGTGGAGATCTCTGACACTAAAAACAGAACTCTGTGTCAGTTGAATAGAGAAAGAGCCTGTCCTGGGCGTTTTATGGGTTCTGGGTTTTTGGGGTGTACGTGCACTGCTGCACTGCTGCACTGAGGAGGGACGTGGGGCTCCTCATGTAATGGGGCTGCAGTCATTAACACTAATAAAACTGTGCTAAAATGTTCAAAACTGTGCTAAAACTGTTCAAAACTGGCAGTTATTAACACAATATCAGACAGGATAAGTGCCTGCAAGGTAGTTCAGCAATGCCCTTCCTCCTGAACAGCAGAGAAATGCAGTGGGTTCCCTGTGGCAGGTGGGTGCCCCTCAGAATTGGGGGGCAGTGAGAGGAACTCACAGAGGTAGGAGAGGACGGATCTCGAGAACAGCAACAGGCAGGATGAAGGGAAAGGAGCATATCAATAAAAAGTCAACTTGATTTCTGCCTCTTATTGTGTTTCCAAGCCTTTTTACACTATCTCATGTCTGTGTGTCCAGGCAGTTGCCCACTGGGGCACACAGAGCAGAAGTGATTCCTGTCTGTACTTCTTCATCAGGAACATAATGATGCAATTCCCCCCCTGCTCTGCAGACCCTAGTTCCAGTGAAACTTGCTATTATAATTTTATTCTTTGACCTGTGAGTAGGTAAAGCCTTTAATTTTCATTCCTGGGACATGTTCACACTGTCAGGATGCCTGTGATAAACCCAGCTGTGATTTGCTGTTCCCAAGAGCAAGGAGATCTCTTTGTTTTGATGTTTTTCTGAGGGGATCTCAGCAGGAAAGCCTGAGCACCTGCAGCCTGGACCATCCCCTGTGCCTGTGCCTGCATCCTGATGGCAGTCAGTGAGACTGGATGACACTGGCACAGGTTGCCCAGAAAAGCTGTGGCTGCCTCATCCCTGGAAGTGTTCAAGGCCAGGTTAGACCAGGGTTGGAGCAACCTGGTCTAGTGGAAGGTGTCCCTGCCCGTGGCAGAGGGGCGGATCAAGATGAGCTTTAAGGTATCTTCCAACCCTCTGCCATTCTGGAATTCTATGACTAAACCATTTTTTTTTTTCTGCTAAGTAAGTCAAAGTTAAGAGAGGCTCATGCAGTGCTGTTGGGCTGGCAGTGGCTATCCTGGAAGTGCTGCCAGAGTGGAGCTGGTTGCAGAAAATTGCCGTTTTTTCTTTGTGGAGCTGCAACATCATCCCTGTCTCTTCTTTTTTTAGTGTACTTTCTCATCCAGGAGTTAATGCTGTGGAGGTGCAGAGCAGGAGGATTTCACTCTGATTATATTCCAAGCATTTCGGGAATTATTTTTTATGCATGGCTATAATTTGACACCTGAGCTTTGCTTTGTTCTCGTGGTAGTGAGTCCAGTTCCCCAACACAGATGGTGCTGGGCTCATGCACCTTCCACAAGGCTCCCAGACCCTCCTGTGCGTTGGCATCACCTTGGCATCTCTGCCACTGCTCCATGTGTCCCCTGATCAGCACAGTCACTCCTCTCCTGGCCCAGGTCAGGACCATGGAGAGGCTGCAGCAGAGCTGTGTGTACGTGTATTTAGCAGAATTAATTATCTCTAATCGCTCCCAGCCACAGCCTGGCCAACACCAACTGGTTCCCTTTGGTTTTGCTGTAGTGGTGTTTTCTAGTTTATGTTTTTTAACCAAGAAGACAGTGATTGTTATCTCTAGCACAAATTGTTTGCTGCTTATCAGCACGGTGATTTCCATGGGCTCTGCAGGGCAGCTGCTGTCGGGGATCCACCAAAAACCCACGTTGGCACGATGGGGCAGGGACCGGACATGGAGAGTGGCACATCCCGGAGGGCTTGCTGCTGAATGAGGGATTGTTGGCAAAGGAGAAGAAGAAAAAATTCCTCCAGGTCTTCTGCCTAAAAATACAACCAGTGCTTGTTTTCCTCGTCATGGAGCAGTCCCGGCCTTGGCAGCCCTGTGCCACTCTCCCGGCCATGCTGCCCTGCAGAGCCCCCCGGACACTGGTCCCTGGTGCTCACGGTGGTGGGCTCTGTGCCCACGGCTCCAGGCACCCACCGAGGCACCTGCGCAGAACCAGGCACAGCAGATCCCCCAGAAGTGTGCTTTTCCATGGCTTGTTTTCCTGGTTTCCCCCAAAGGTGCAGCCGGCGAGGAGGCTGACGCCTCTTGGCACAGCAGGTCTGATTTCATCCCCGTGGCAGCTGTTTATGCTGCTGTCTGGTAACTATTCATTTGCTTGATTTATGTATTGCTTCCAGTAAGTGATTCTTGTCCTGGACATTCTGGAAATTTCCACTAGCCACTGAGGCTTCAGAGATACTCCACTTCCATATGCTCGTCACCTGATTTGGCTGCCAAAAACAAACAGGGAGCTCTCTCCAAGCCGAGGCGCCTGGGCCAGGCAGTGATACTTCTTGCTGCCTTTGGGAATGCCATTTTTTTGCCCAGGGTCTGTTTTTGCTCCTTTTGGATCATGGCACTGCTGAATCCTGGGCAAAGCCCCAGGAGTTTGAGTGACCCAAAGGATCTGGGTGCTCCTGTAGGTAGCAGAAGACAGGTCATATGGAAAGTGACTCCCTGTAGGTGCGTGCTGCCTTGTTGGAGCTGGGAGAATCCTGCCTGGGGCTTGCCTGTCCTGGTTCAGGCTCGTGCCAGGCTTGTGCCATGCTTTTTTGCCCCTTTTTTCTTTTTCCTTAGTTGGAAATAGTTGGGCTTTAAGGTCCCTTCCAACCCAACCCATTCTGTGGTGCTATGATTCTATGATTTGTGCTTTGGAGCCAGAGGCATCAGAGCCTCACAGGGCACAGCAACACTTTTGGTTTTCCCTTTGCTCTCCTCTGCCTCAAATGTTTTGGTGGAGGAGCTGGTGATGCTTCCACAGAGCTCAGACAGTACTTTGTGCCCTGCAGCACTCTGTGTCTGCCCTCTCCTCATCTGTTCTGCCTCTCCCTTACTCCTCTGGTTTTGTTTTTAATAAGATATTCTGCAGAATTAAAAAAAACAAACCACCACATAAAGCCCTGTAGGTGTTCGCTGGGTTTTTTGGGCTTGGCTTCCTGTAATGTGTAAATTAGCAAAAGGTTTTGTTCTGCTTCTGCAAGTGAACTTTTAACCCCCTCAGTCTGGATTGTCCATGGAAGCAGCTGTGTGTGTGCTGGTAGCTTTTCCTTCTAAGCTTCTCCAAAAAGGTCCCTTAGTTTTTAGCTGGAGAGGAATGAGCTCTGGAGCCTACAGCATCTCTCATTAGGTTCTTCCCACACAAGACTCATGTCTGTAGATGTGGTAACAGGGATCTTGGACTAAAGCTGACGTCGCCAACCTGGTGTGATGATTTGGCAGCTCGTTATGCACCATGTGCTGAATTTGCTGTGGAGTTGCTGTGGTTTAACATCTCTGCCAAGCTCCTGCGGGACACCCGGGATCTCTGGGAGCAGCACCAGGCATTTTACATTCCTCAGTGGTGAATTTTTGTGGGCTTAGGTTTGAACTTGGTGTTGTTGGACAGAGGTTGCTGTTAGCACATAATTACCTAGATTCTTTTTAATTGTTTATCACAGTGAAACTGAAACTGTATATGGAAACAGATTGAATTGAGAGTGAGCAAAAGATTTCCAGTAACCTGCTGGTCTCTCCCTGGTGGTGTCTGTGCCGTCCCCGCAGACTGAGTGGGATGGAGACATCTTAATGAGCACATCCCTTGATTGCTCTGTATGAATAGACCCAGCACTGAGCCAAACTCAGTTATAGAGATTTTAGTCCAATCTTTGTTCAGCAGAAGAAAGGAGACCATAAATCACCAGTGCCAAGCTGTCTTTGAGCTGCAGTTTTCCCTGGGATCTCTAGGTCGCAGAATAACAGAAAGGTTTGGGTTGGGAGGGACCTTTAAAGCCATCTTGTCCCAAACCATGTGTGTGTGGCAGGGCACACAAAACTGGGGGAATGAGAGGTTTTTCCAGTCATTGGGCAAAAGCTGGTCCCACTGGCAAAGGTGGGACAAGTGCTTTTTCTGCTGTTGTTTGCTGTCACTTAGTTTATTCTGCAAAACTGGTTATTCCCGTATTCCCCTTGTTTTTTAGGAGTTCAGTATTTTAGAGGAGTGGGCATTAACCTTGCCTTTGTGAAGTGAAATGTGCTCCAAAACACATCTAAGGGAAAGAAAAAGAGTCAAACCCCCTCTTTGTTCCCCTTCCCCATGGCCACTGCACTCGTGTGAATGTACAGGTGTGCACCAGGCACCCCCCTGTGTGTGGCCCTGTGACCTGGCTCCAGCTGGGAATGACTCCCTGCAGGGGTGGTGGGAGCTGCACTTGCTCACCCCAATGCCAGTTCCTGCCAGGAGGCTCTCTGGGAACTCGTTTGCTTTGGCTGTTTTCCACGCAGCAGGTTGTAGGCTTCTGCACGGCGCTTACCAAGGTGGTGGATCTTTGTAACTTGTACCTCTCCTTTGGGCTTTCATTGCCCCGCTGGCCGGGTGGGTTTGTTATTGCCCTGGGACAGCACCAGCGAGTTCTGCTTTTGAAGGAAAACCTGCCTGTTCAGTGGGGGCTTTGCTGGGGCACTGGGGCTGCAGATGGCGGTGACACAGGGGATGGTGTTTGCAGCCACGGCAGCCCTCATTCCACCCTGTCTGAGGGTGAGGCAGCTTTGGCTGCTCTATTTGTGCAGGTGGAAACCACGGTGGCATTTAACATCGAGTCGTGGCTGAGCCTGTGGCTTTCACCAGGGTGTCAGTGGAAACCCACAGTGCTGCTGATGCTGTGACAAGGTGCAGGGAATGTTCCAGCCCAGCACCACTCAGTCCTGGCCTGAGGGTTGGTGAGCAAATCCGAGGTCCTTCTGAGATCCCTCATCAAGCTCACCTTACCCAAAGCCAGAGAGGATGGCTTTGGAAACCAAGCTGGCTTGGTCTGGGAAGCCTGAACCAGAGCAATGTTGCAGCTCCCTACCTGTTTTCCTTGCAAGTTGCAGCACGTTTGGAATTCACACTGATTGGACTCGCTGATACCTCACATTTGGCCTCAGCATCTTTTCAGTGCAACATGAACCCTTTTTTTTTCTCTCTCTGGGAGTGAACCCAAGCATACAGCTGTGGCCAGATTCACCCGGGAGAAAAGGAGTCTTGTTGGAGCAAGTCAAAGCGCCCAGAATCGGTGCAGGCACGGGTTTGGTCCCAGCTGAGCAGGGAACCCTAGAGCAGTGCTGCTGCTCACTGAGACCCCTTTAGTTCCCAACGTTGCATCTGAAGGTTTTTGCATTCAGCAAGTTTCCCCTTGTCACTCCCTGGTGATCTGTCCTCCTCCTAGATTCGCTGGCCTCCCTCTGCATTCCTCAGTCTTGGCTCTCCTTGCTGGAGCAGCGGGGATGGGGAGGCTACAGAGCTGTGAGCCTGTGGCCTGCAGAGCCTGGGCTGCAGACAGCGGGCTTTGTCCATGTTCTGGATGTTCCCCAATTCCCACAGGGTGGCTGAGTGAGCCCGGTGAGCTGCTGCCACTCCAGACTCCTCTGGCCCTTGCAGAGCTCCCTGCATCCAAGAGCAGCCTGAAGTTTGCAGGCATGTCCAGAGCCTCAATAAACACAGCAGGATAAAGGGATGGTTGTGCAATTTGGAAGCGTGGCCGTTCTGTGCTTATGTGCTCCAGCTTGGGAATCATGGACTTGTTAGGGCTGGAAAAACCCTCTAAGACTATTGACTCCAACTGTTACCTCAGCACTGCCAAGGCCACCACTAACCCATGTCCCAGGTGCCTTTTGAACATGAGATGAAGCAGAGCTGGCTGCACTCCCTGGTTTGCCATGGCCATCTCCCAGCAGCCACTGCAGATAGGTATCCCTGTCACCTCCTCTGATGCATATGAGCCTTTTAGGAATGGCTTAGGAATGTGTGATTGACCAATTTAACTGCCTGGGACACCAGTGGGTGCTGCTGCAGGTGGAATTGCACCGGTGGTTTCACCAGCTCTGCGCTGGGCACTGCAGTCACAACACGCCTGCAATAAACACCTGCTGCCTTCCCAGCCATCGGATATGTTCCCAAGGCTGGGAAACACACCCACCATGGGTTTTAGCAGAGAGTGAGTCAATCCCAGGGAGCTGCAGGACCACCGTCTCCTGGGACACAGCTCTGCCAGCCCCTTTAGAGAGGGGTGAAGCCAAGTGGTGGCCAGCCCAGCCCCTCACCCCCTGTCCACCTACACACTCATACACTGCAGCCCAGTTAAGCTCAATAATGTGCAGGGATGAGTTAAATGCACCCAGGAATATTTCCCAGAACTCATTAGATTGTATCTGATAAATACCAGCAATTGTGTGTGCTCACAGCCGCCTGCGTCCCTCCGTCCATTCCTGGGTGAGATCCAGAGGGAAGGGCTGGAAGTGGGGGCAGCTGGGAGCAGGGAGCTGTGGGCTTCCACCTGGACAAAGCCTGGCTGTGCTGAACCTCCCTGAGCAGGGGCTGTATTGCCACAGAGGGGATTTCTGAAGCATGTCCAGAGACAGGCAATGAAGCTGGAGAAGGGTCTGGAGCACCTGGAGCAGCTGAGGGAGCTGGTGGGGGGCTCAACCTGCAGAAAAGAAGGGTCAGGGAGGACTTTTGCATGCTCTACAACTTCCTGACAGGTAGGTAGAGCCAGATAGAGGTCCAGTCTTCTCCCAGACAATGAGTGACAGGACAAGAGGAAACGGCCTCAAGGTGTGCCAGGGGTTTTGGGTTCGATATTGGGAAAAATTCCTGTCCAGCCCTGGCATAGGCTGTCCAGAGCAGTGGTGAAGTCACCATCCCTGGAGGGATTTATAAGCTGTGTAGACGTGGCACTTGGGAACATGGGTTTGTGGTGTCTTTGGCAGTGCTGGGAGGAATGGTTGGGCTCAGTGATCTTGAGGGGCTTTTCTCATGTAAATGATTCCATGATACTATGATTCTTTGGATGAACTTGGTGGGAGCTCATCTGCTTTCCATGGTGGGCTCTCCCCACCATGGGGTAAGTGCAGCTCTGCACACCCCACCCAGGATGGTGGATCCACAGGTCCCTCTTTGAGCCCCCTGTGCTGCCTGCACTCCTTCTGCTTTGTACCTCTCATGCATGTCCCGAGTCAAAGGTGAGTGTTTAATTTCTCTCAAACTACTCAGAGCAGTCTAAATAATTTTGGGGGTTGCTGGCCTCTGTGTAATTGGCTTTTCACGTCCAACAGCTCTACCGGTGATGGCAGACAGGAGATGGATTTTTACCTGTAGCAATAGGAATTAACTGCATTATTTTCCATTCTCTAAGGACTTGCTAGGCCAGCCACAACAAGCACTTTGTTTTCAAAGGTTTGTCTCAGGCACGGAAATAGAAACACTCCAGACTTTGCCTTTGTTCCCTTCAGATGGTTGGTTGCTCAGAGATTTTGTTCTGAATCAGGGAAGATACTTGAACTAATAATGGCACTTTTGGCTGAGACTCAGAAGTCCAGAAGTTTCATGTTGGTCCATTGTTTTGTTGTCCTGGGCCATGTGCATGATGTTGAGCTGTGGTGCCGGCAGTGGCTGCATGGCCCTAGCACTGGGCTGGTGCTAGATCTTGGCTCTTACTGGGAGGGCTGGAAGCTCTGGTGCTGGAGCATCTGTGTGGAACCAGTGCTGGGCTGGTGCCGGATCTTGTCTGTCTTACTGGGAGGACTGGGCAGCTCCCACATGCTGTGCCTCAGCCTTCCCCACCGCTCCCACTGTACAGCTTTCTGTGGGCTGCTGGAGAAGCAAAGGAGTTCTTTAACTGGATCTCAGTGAAAATGAGTCTGAGCCATTGAGCAGGCTGGAAAGACCAAATTCATTAATCTTGGTGAGAGGAGCGGGGCCCGTGCCGTGTTGCCCGCCCTGGGAACCCACTGCCATTCTCCTCCCCTACACGGTGCCGACCGCGAGCCGGCACAGCAAGGGAATATTTACTGTTCCTGTGCTTTCCCTGTGCTGAACCTTGGCTGCCAATTACCTTGTATTAAATTATGTTTGGTCGTGGCGGTGATTATACAGTATCCAGGCAACCTGGGCATAATCTAATTTAACACACAACATGGATTTGCTCTGCTCCCGTTCTCCTTTGTTTGGCTGAAAGTGAGTGTAAAGTGAGCGGCGTCCATGGACACCCTGGGGGATGACCTGCAGGGACAGAGCTCCCACAGGAGTGCTGGGCTCCCAGCCCGGGGTGTCCCAGGCTCTGTCTCAGCGCCTGTTGGCTGGGTGCTGGCAGCAGCCAGCACGGCTGCTGGGTCAGCACCAAGTGGGTCAGGTCTTCGTGGAGCTGCTTGTTGGTGAGGCACTGCTGAGCACAGGTATTCCCCTGGCCAAGGAGCTCCAGCGTGTCCCACGCTGCCAGGCTGATCTCCTGCTCATCTTGCTGGGAAGCAAGTGGGAACCATCATGTGCTGAGAGGAGGAGGCATAGCCCAGAATCCAAAAGCCAGTGTAACTCAGCCTGTTGTGAGCCCCAAGCAGGAGTAAAGAGGTTCTGCACATTCCTCCGTTAGTTGTTTCTTCTTCTTTATGCTAGAAGTGAATCCTCCAAAGTGGGGATGGAGAGGGAGTGGAAAAAGGGCCCATCAAAATGAATGTTAGTGCAGTTCTTTCTGCATGCACCAAGGGCCGGAAAGAAATGGCAGGTTAAAAGGCAAATACAGTGAATGCTTGGAAACCTTCTAAAGGGCAGCTCAGGAATGGCACTGACGGTTCCTGCTGAACAGCTCCAGCATTAAGCCCACTTTGGCTGAGAACACCCCATCTTTAGAAACCATGGCATTATTTCCTAGTACAAAAGATGATGAAGAGGTATAATTTAGAGTAAATTACCCTGTGGGTAATGGATGTGGAATTTGAAGGATGTGAAAGGTGAATCATATTTTGGAGCATGGCTCTGGGTGACCTGGTGTGGATAAGGCTATTGCTCTAAAAGTACCCGAGAAGCAGATCAGGGGTTCATGTGCCACTAAGATTTATTCCAGGAGGGAGCCAGATCACACAGCTGCAGAATGGCTTCCACACTTCCAGAGGCAAAATAAAACACAGTGAAGAGCAGTTTGATGATGGAGGCAAAGGCCATCCATGTGGGTGTGTGGACACTCCTCAGGAAGGTCCGTGGCTGATGCTACAGGACCATATCCTGCCTAGGAAAGCCATTAATAGCTCAGTCTGAAATAATTACCAGGACCACGCACAGCTGCCTTGCCGTAATGAGCCGGTGACAGTGCAATTTATTAGAGTGATGTAGGACATGGTAACAGTAATGAGAAATGGAGGGACCTAATTTTGTACGACTTAGATCAATTCCCTTGTTTTTGTAATAAATGAACGTTGTTTTACTAACCACAGAAGATCACTAAAATTATTATTTTATTAGTGCTTTTCAAAGCCATTTGAATTGCAGCTGTATTTTTCCAAATCCAGATAGGAGCACGTGAATATGGTCCGAAATGTAGATGTTGCAATGCAAAAATGTCTTTGGGGTTTGTAAGTGTCCTGGTGAGGAGATAGGTGGAAGTGAGGGGAAAGTTTGAATCCTCATATAAGTACTATGTAGTATATAAAGGCTCTTATTGGACTTCCACCTTTCTTGCTGCTCCCTGAGGTTGTGACTCCCTAAGGAAAGTTTGCTTCCCCCCTCCCAGTCCTGCAGGTCAGATGGTGCTGGCATCACTCTGCACAGCTTGGCTGCAGCGAGGATGGGGATGGGGATGGGGAGAGACTCTCTGCCTGCCCAGGAATGCGAATGTCCAGCCTGGTTGGGGTGGCAGCAACCCTGTGGGCAGCACATCACCTCAGCACTGGCATCTCTGTGCTGGGGCCCGTCTCCAGGGCAGCCCATCTCCCACAGTGTTTACTGACACCGGAGATTTCCCGCACGTTTGTGATCAAATATTCAGAGCTTCCTGACAGTGGGGGGAGTTACGGGTAAGAAGGAGGTCCTGCCAGATCCTGAGGGACTTTGGCTGGGACCTCCCACCTTTGAGGTTGGATCCCAAGCGCAGACTTGGTGGAGGTGACAGCTCTGCCCGTTCTCCTGGGATGTGACATGCACTGGGGTGAGGCTTCCTGCCTGGGCAGTAAGTAGGGTTGTCGCTGCTGTTGGAAGAAGCTAGACCAGCAGCACTGAGCCCCTTCAGTGATGAGGTCCCCATCTGCTGCCTGAGGAACTGTATATAGAGATGAGGAATGAGTTCTTTGCTGGTTCAAGTGCAATCTGGATGGAAAAGGATGAAAAGCATCTTTTCTTTCAAGTCAACCTGTGCTTACAGTGTGCTAAAATATGCTTAGTGTGCACACAAATGTCTTGGCCCCAAGATCAATAGCAAAAGCTCACAGCACTAAATTTTTGGGGCAGTCAAGCAAATGAGTCTCAGCCCCACTCTGTGCTGTTCTCCTGCATTTGCCCAGGGAAACAGGTGAGAAAGAGCGAAGGGAAAAGACACTAAAACCTGCTTAGGCTAAAACTGTGAGCACACAGCCTGGAGCCACCACACTTCCTGGTTGAAGAGGCCAGGAGAAAACCACAAGGCAGACTCGGGGAGACGGGGCTGCAGGGCTGCACTGCAGGTGCTGGCTGTGCCACCCACACGTGTCCCTGTGTGCCTCAACCAGGTGTTTGCCACGGAGCAGCTGAGCACTGGTCCCTGGCATCTGTGGTCTGACACGGGCAGGGACTGCTGGGCTGCCTCCTGCATGCAGCCTGTCCTCAGTGCACTGCAGCATGTCCTCGGGGTGAGACAGAGCAGAGGATGTGCCCCATTAGGGCTGCTGGGGCTTTGCTCCACTAAGACATGGAACCAACTTCAGCTGCTCCGAGGTGACCCCTCAAATGCACTGTGGCCAGGGTGTCACATCCGCAGCATGAGCTGCTTCCCTTTCCTGAACTGGTCTGTGCCCTCTTGTGATCATAAAAAGAGAGGGGGGTGGCTGGGAGCTCTCTCGCTTGTCAGTGGGTCCCTGGGTGAGTGGGTGTCCATCTCAGGTGGGTTCCTCAGTAGCATGGAGAAGGGCACATGTGGGGCACAAGGTTCTGGGGTAAAGCCCCATCATCACCTCCCAGCCAGTCTGAATCGCCTGGATGGGGCTGACCTATGGTGCAGCCCAAGGCTGGAATGGGTGAGAAGGAATTGGCCTTTAGAACATATGAGGTCACTCACTGAGCTGGAGAGCAGCATGTGTCAGAGGTCCAACAATTTGTTTTCAGAAGAGTTTTAGGCATTAATGATTCAAGATGTTTTCCTGGGAGTGGCTTGCAGCATGAGGCTCAGTGGCTGGCATGGGGTTGGGGTTTTATGGGATTAGTCAATTCATGGAGGATGAAAGGTCTCCAGGAATACAACAGTTAAATTTGTACTTTTCCACATGGCTGAGCCTTCAAGGAGCTCACCAGGAGCGTAAAAAATGTAAACAGCATTGTAAGCCTTGTGCCAGCCACGAGGCAGGGAGAGCAGAGAGGGGGTTCCCTGTGGATTAATTCCATCACCTACTTAATTTTCTTTCTCTTTTTTTTCCCAGAGTTGCAGATAATCACAAGCAGAACCTGATGACTGTTGCTAATCTGGGTGTGGTGTTTGGGCCAACGCTGCTTCGACCTCAAGAGGAAACAGTCGCTGCCATTATGGACATCAAATTCCAGAACATTGTGATTGAAATTTTAATAGAAAACCATGAGAAGGTAACAGCTTCCCTGTCTTCTTTCAGTGTCATTAATTTACAGAAGGAAATTGGTCTCTCTTTCCCAATGGCAGGCCCCTCTCCCAGGGCTCCTGTCGCTCCCTATAACCACTGGGACTGCAGACAACGGGCCTGTGCCAGGGAAGGGTCAACTGACACCTTCCTGGCACTGTCACCAGTGAAGGACACAGCCTGGGAGAGGGCACAGAGGTGCCAGAATTGTCTGTTCCTGGGCTGTAGTTATGTAACCTGCTCTACTGCTAGCCAGCCTTGTTTATGGCTATCCCAGTGTGAGTCAGCATGATTGTGTCTCCATCACACAAATCCTCTTTCTCCCCACTTTCCACTGTTTAGTAGGAATTTGTTCTTGATTTGAAGAGAGATGAACACTAAAGGAAGCCAGTGCAAGATGTGCCCCTTGCCTGGCTCCTGTTTTGCTGACTAAATCTGGGTTTACTCAAATACTGGCTTTATCCACAACATTTATCTCCTGAATCCTGGTGTGTTTGTGTTTGTGGGCCATGAGGATGTTTGTCAGTGGAGCAGTGGTGGCATGGTGGGGCCATGGTGCTGTCTGTCCCTCCCAGCTGGTTGCATGGTGTGGCTGCATGTGCTAAAAAGTACCGTTTTCTTCTAAATTCCAGTTCTCTGATTGTGATCTTTTGTTAGTCTGGTTTTTGGTTAGAAAGAAGTAACTAATCTGTGCATTTGGTCTGTGAAGGCAGAAGTAGATACCAGCTTACCCTGACCAGGGTGGTGGTACAGGCTGGCATCACAGCTCTTGTGTAGGACTTTGCTTATAGACATCTTGGGGAACATCTTGGACAGGTTTGTTGTGTGTTCACATGCAAGGCTCTGTGCCCTCTGGTCCGTGTGGCATGGGCAGCAGTCCCAGGGCACAGCTGCATGGGGCTGCAATAGGGCATCAAATGTGCAGTCACTGGAAACAAGAAAATGGGATCTGTGGTTCTTGGAGATATTGCTTCCACTGGGACAGAAAGGCTATGGTATTCATTTGGGGTGGAGTAGCTCAGGCACTTTCTCCTCAGGAAGGTCCCTGTGCATCAAGGTGTTACTGCCCTTGCATTTGGCTTTAAATTACAGCTGCCATTGGGAACTGCTGCCCTTTGGGCCATCTCCCATGGGTCTGACACCAGGTCCTCTGGAAATGTAAAATAACTTTGGGATGGGAGTAGGATCAGGGCTCAGGGAGGAGGGGATGATGTCTCTCTGTGCCTGCCAGGTGTTGCAGTGGAGCAAACAGGAGCCTGAGGAAGCTGAGCAGGAGCCATATATCTTGCTCTGCTGCCCAGCGCTGCCCTACAAGTTGCTTAACAGGGCTTATCCAGGAGCAATTCTCAGCCTTTTCTGTGTGTGTTTGTGACTACAATACATTAATGTGTTATAAAAGATACCCTGATTCTCTGTAATGCCTCCTGCACTGCTCACACCTCTCCCTGCCTCCACGAGAGCAGCTGGAGAGCCTGTGCTGAGGGTGCAGTGCAGGCCATCAGATATTTGGGCTCACTGAGGGCTTTAACAGAAATGCAGAGTTTGGTAAGATCTCAGTGCTGAAGGTTTTACAAAATAGTTTCATAATGATGTTCCAGCTGCATTTGAAATGAGGCTGCTTTTAGTCACTGAGTTCCTCACTGAAGAGCATTTATATCTTCTCTGATTATAAAAGAAAAAAAAGGAAACAGGAACCTGAAAGTTTATTTTCAAGTGCATTGTGGGAATTGTTGTATAAAATGCAATTCATAAATCAATACTTTTATCTTGTTTGATTTATATATTTCATTGTATTTCTCAAGTACAGTTTATTACCGAAAAGCAATTTGCATGCAAAGGGACATTAAAGCAGGCAGCGGCTGTGCTGGGTGTGGGGAACAGAGCTCGGGGTGGGCAGCATGCCTGGGACTGATTTCAGCCCCCGTGCTAAGGATCCTGACCCCAGGAGCTGTATTTAGCCTGCCGAGCACAGGGCTCATGATGGGGTTCCAGAGCCAGGGAAGGCACCTGAAGCATGTGCAGCTGTGTCAGGGTTTGACGTGGGAAGCACTGAGCCATGAATAGCCCGGCTAACTGGGACTGTGGGGTGTGCTAGGGTGGGCTGGTGAGCTGGTGGGTGCTGGGGAGGACTGGTGGGGTGCTGGGAGGGGTTGGTGAGGTGCAGAGAATGTGGTACATCAGCCATGTGAGAGGCTGGGGAGACTGGGAACCAGCCACAGCAGAGGTGGGAATGGTCGTGGGCGGGCGTGTGGGGTGACAACCTGCAGTGCTTCTTGCAGAGAGTGTGGCTGGGGCTGCCTCTCCCTCTGCTAATCCCTGAGCCCAGGAGGAATGTGTGAATGAGCACAGCAGAGCTTCCCAGGAAGGGCTCCATGATCCCTCTGTCTGTCCCCCTGTGTGGTCAGATCCAAGCGCTCACCAGGCCAGGGCTGTCTTGCTGTGTTCAGGAGCTGGCCATGAGGATTCAGCTCCAATTGCTGTGCCTCACCCTGGCTGCTGGCTCCAGAGCAATCTCGAGCCCAGACAGTGAGTCCCTATGGACAGAGAGGCTGGGAGCAGTGTCCTCAGAAAGGCCAGGGCGGGATGTCCTCAGCCATGTGGCGCTCGATCCACGGGGAGCGGGTCATCAGCCCCTCTCAAGAGCCGAGCACTGCCCTTCCCGCCTGCCCCTGCACTCTTTTGGGAGACGGAAGACGTGGACATTTTTGACTGAGGCATCCTGGCACTTTATCAGGGATTTGTAGGAATCATCATGGAGGGTTGGGGGGTGTGTGTGAAGATGATGTTGTTCCATGAACTGCTGGTGGCATGTGGCTGCTCGCTGGTGGCATGTGATGGTCACTGGAGAGGGCTGACGGTGACCGTGGCAGTGGCCACGTGTTCCAGAGGAGTCCTCCTGTGCTGCAAGCATTGAGCTGTGCCAAAATGCAGATTTCCTGTAGGGAACCTCTGGCCATTCTGGTTAACTGTCTGGCAGGAGCAGATAGAATAGGAAAGACAGAGGAGTGATGTTTATTGGGCTCTAGTGGTAAAGGGAGACCTTGAGAGAGCAGGTCTGGAGGCAGCGCTGCTGTTGTCTGAGCCTGGGGATCCAGAAAAGGAACAATAAATAACCAAATACCAACAACCAACAAAACTGCTGCTCTTTGGGTTCATGCAGTTTTAAAATTCCATCCCCTTGAGAAAAATGTGATTACTCAGTTTTCTGACAGCTGTGGCTGGAAGTTGCAAAGACTTTCCCAAGCTGGTCGGCAGGCGTGGGAGCGTGGGCGCCGAGGCTGCGCCGCAGGGGGCACAGGGGGGATGATGGTTGGTCAACCCGGGACACTCGCCAACACCTGCATCCCAAAAAGTTCAGTAGAGTGCCAGAGCGTCAGGGTTTTTCCCATCTTGCGTTGTGCATCTTGGGTGAAAAATAGAGGAGTGCAGACAGAGTGGGAATGTGGAATCTAGGAAATTGTACCCAAAATGTTGCCCTGTTGAGCACACGTCTTCCTCAGAGGCTGTGCTGTGGAGCAGTTGTAGAATGGTGCAGCCCAGGCAGGTGGGCAGCTGTCCTGTTCGATGGATGATGCCAAAGAACAACTTGTTTATTATTTTTAACAGATATTTAACACGGTGCCAGAGACTCTGGCGTCGAACTCACAGCTGCTGTTATCCCGCAAGAAGAGCACGGACTCGAAGCCTCCCTCCTGCAGCGAGCGGCCACTGACGCTCTTCCACACGCCCCAGCCCAACGAGAAGCGTAAGTGCCTAGCTGCCCTCCCAGCCCTCCATTTTTGCCCTAATCATGCCTAACAGATTGTCATTCCCATGCCATTCCCATGTGGTTTTACTTCTGTCAGTGGAAGAGATGATTCCAAAACAGGGTCAGGCTTCGGTTTCCTCTGCTGTCGCGTTGGTGGGAGCGTGAAGCTCTCCTGGCATCTGAGCCCTTAACCAGGGCTCGACATGAGGCTGCCTTAGCACGGGATAGAGTGTTGCTGTCCCTTCCCCACCTGATGGCCCCCTGCGTGTTCCCCTTCTCATGTTCCTCTCCCCCATCATCGCCACCATCAGCTGCTGGGACGCGGGTGCCACACCTGTGCCAAGGGTGGCCACCTGCCGACATCCCCACAGGGCGACCCTTTTGGGATGCCCTCAGGCACTTTGCCTTTTACAGACAGGAAAACTTGGCCAGGAGGTTTGGCATTTTCCTGAGGATTATGTACCACGGCAGTTTAAAAATGTTGGAGCTCATCTTTCCATTTCTGTCACTAATTGATGCTCCGGATATCTGGGTGAAAGAGCCAAGGCCCCATCCCTGCTCATGGGGTGGCAGAAATGTGTCTGCTCAGGCTGTTGCTTTGCATTACAGCATAAACCCAATTCCCAGCTCTCTGGTTCGTCCAGGCCATGTGTTCCTGGAACCAACTGGGAGCTCTCCCAGTTTGGTCAAAAAGCAGGAGAGTGTCCTGGTAAGCAGGAGAAGTGCACATGGAACAAGGAGCAGGGGAGGGCTGGAGATAACCCAGCTCCCCAGGGTGGACAGAGCAGTGGACTTTGCTGGCTCTCAAAACATTTATGTTTGCCTGATTGAGTTACTGTTAATTACCAGGCACTCTCATTTTGGAGGGTGCCGGAACGATCCGTGTGAGTTTGAGGAAGCAGTGGTAGCACCAGAGTGTGCTCTGGGAATGGCATAGCACGACTGTTGGTGGAGCCTCAAATACCAAAAGCTGCCTTTGAAAAAATCAGCCCCAGTAATTTATTTACTGCTAACTAAGCAGTTACTTGTCACGCTCCAGGGTTGCCAGGCTTCTGGAGCCTTTGTGTGTTGTCCTCCCCCTGTCCCTGGAAGAGGAACTGAACTCATGTATTTATTTCTGTATTTATTCCCAGATGAAGCAATGTTTTCTCAGTTTTCTTCCTGACAGTCTGTAATCTCTTGTGTCTTTGGGAAGCCACTACCATTTTATTCAGTGTTTGCCATCCCTGCTACACTTGTCACTTGAGGAATAATGTGAAGTTTCTTTTCATCTTCATTTCTACTTCCTTTCTTCTTCCTCCTTTCTTCTTCCTTTTGTTTCTTACTGATCCAGAGATAGGCCAAGGCTCAAAGTCAGGCTGAAGCACAAGGGCTTGAGCAGCAGCTCAATCCCAACTCAGCACCACAGAAATTGAGAGCTGAACACTGAAGCTAAAAACATTCAAAATGGGAACAAGGTGCCCATTTTTTAAGACTGAGAGTGATTTAACCATAAGAAGTGAAGTGGGATTGTGGATTTTCCATTACTTGAAATCTGCTTATCGAAGTCCAATATCTTTGTAAAATTATCACTAGATTTCATCACACAAAGCTGTGTGTAAGTCAAAAATTATCATTTCAACAGACAGGGTCATGCAAGAGTGCAGAGTAGATCATTATGATTAATCTATGATTATAGTGATTATTTTTTTACTAAACATAACCATTTTTGTGCACAACTGAGCCAGGGGCATCTCAGAGAGAAGTTGCAGGTTTGGTTTATTAACATAGGAGCTCTTGCTCTGCCACATCTTGATGGCCACTGCAAGGTGGCTCTTCTGCCTTCTGCATTCTGGAAATGCTCTTTAGCTGAAAGGCAGTTCTGCTCTTGTAGCTGTAAGACCAAATTAAATTTCCCAGCAAAGAATCCTTCACATAAGCTTTTAAAAACATGAAGCAAAACACAGTTTCAGCCCTTTGGAAAGGAGGAAATAAAGCAGAAGTTTCAGATTCTGCCATTCATCTCCCTTTCCCTTGAGCTGAAACGCTTCCAGTTCTGTGGCTGACGGGGACTCTAATTCAATATTGGCTGGTGGCGGGTGTGGAGATTAGGCAGACAATCCACACTGATCTGTCAGGCTTACAGAGCTTATTCCTGGACTTCAGTCTTGGGTAGAAAAGGTTTGGAAATAATAAGCTGTAGTGTTAGCCCACACTCCGGGGACTCAGGTTGGCCCTGGGTCCGGCTGGGCTCAGCATGAGCAATCCCTGGGCTTGGTCACCTGTGCACAAGTGGTCTGTCACAGGCTGCCCAAAACCTGCTCTAGCAGACACAAAAATAGGGGATTTGGGGTTTCTTAGGTTCTTAGGCAGCTTAATTTCTCTCTCATTTCATCTTCTGGCTCCCACCTCCCTGTATGTGGAGGTCAGCACTCTGCTTTCCTTTGCTTTTCCCTCCTTGTTGCCTGCATGGATAATCTTTTTCATCACAAGGTGCTGGTGCCTTCTGAGCCTGGAGGGTTCAACTTTCACAGAGTAGGGGACAGAGAGGTGGCCGTGTTGCTTGTCCCCATGGTGGCTCATTGCAGATCAAGATTAATGAAACTCAATTTCAGGAATGTGTTGATGTGTATCAACATAATTAACAAATCCTTGGCTTTGGCTCATCTCTGGAAGATAAGCTGAACATCAGATAAAACAAGTTTTAGCTCTGTCCTGCTGCCACATTGGTGCTGATTTTGTCCAGGTACCCGGGAAATGCAGCAGCTCCAGCAAAAGAGCAGGTCAAGGAGCATTGGATTCTGCTCTGGCATCCACAAACCTGTGGCTGATGTGGCTTTTCCCTTTGGAGCAGTGGCAGAGCTGCCCCAGCATCCTGAGACAACACTCCTGCCAGGCTGTTTTACAGGCAGTTCCTTTCTGCTGTGTGCTCAGGATTAACTTTTCACATATTCCAGGAGTTCCTCTTGAACTCCTGTCCGTCTTTAAATGTGCATAGGACATGGATGAATATTGCACGTTCTTGCACAAGCAGAGATGGCAATTAAAAGGGATCGCGAACAAGGATTTTCATATTTCTATGTGCTTTTTGCTTGTAGTTTGACTGTGTTATTGTGCACTAGAAAAATAATTTTGGAAAGGTGCATTCTTGAAGTAGGACTCTGTGTTTTCCTGCAGGTGCCTGTCTTTCAGGAAAGCGCCATCCCAGCAGCAGCAGTTGTCTGCCTGGGGCTGCTCTCATGCCATCAGTGTTGCTAATTGCTTCTCACAATTACAATTACTGCTCTTATGGAAAAAAACGTCTCCTGGAAATGAGTTAATGGGATTTTAGTTGATCTGGGGCAGAGCTGAGGAGGGGTCCATGCTGTGGTGTCGACTTGAGATGCAGAATGTTGTCAGTGCTCACTGCTGAAGTTACACAAATAATGGGGTAATCTCTCAATGTGATCAAAAGGAACAGGAATCTCTGAGAAGCTCTGGACTGTCAGCAGAGCAATGCCAGCACTTCCCCAGCACCGGGAAGTGCCCAGCACATCCCATTCCTGATCAGATCCAAAGTTGGGTCTTTGCCCTGCTGTGGCTCTGCATTTTGGGAGAACTGAGCTGAAATGGAGCAGAGACCCCATTCTCTTTCCCCTTTAGACCTGCCCAGGAAAGAGCAACAGTAGTCATGTCAAGTATGAGACTGAAGCATTTTTTGCTGAGATAAGCTTTAACTGGGTGATCTGTCCTATTCTTCATCTAAAGAGTTGTCCTGCTCTGTTATCCAAACGCTCCCTCCCTTGGGAGCTGATTTCAGTCACACAGATCCATTCCTGTGAATAGTTTACATTTTAATTTCGTTCTGGTTGGGGCATTTTGGACATCTTTGGGAATGTAAAATTAATGTGTTGAGAAAAGTGTGTATTTTCTTACTAAAAATGGTGCTCATCTGAATGTATCTCCATTTTAAACCCAAAAGAACCAAATAGTACGAGGTATTTCTTGTGGTTCAGTGTATAATATCTCTGTAACTAACTCTGAGCTCTGGGGAGATGCTCCCAGTTTGCACTGGGGCAGTTTGCTGGGAATGCTTGATACCTTCACAGCCATTTGCTTTTTACTTTGCTTGCAGTGACAACTGATGATTCTTGGGTTTTGGTGTTTTTTAGAGGAGAACAGGAACAGTATCATCAACTCCAGCCTGGAATCTGTCATCTCTTCAAATGTAAACAGCTTCCTCAACTCCAACAGCACTCCCCAGCCCAGCCTGAACTCAAGTGATCTTGAACTAGAAGTAATTAAACCCAACAGGCCAAATTCCCTGTAAGTACAATGGTAATTAGTGTTTTATAGACTCTCCATCCTTAATCTTTAATCAGGGCAGTTTCTTATGCGGAATCCCAGCAGTTTGCTGAAGAATACAATTTAACATTTTAATTTTTAATGGGCACCCGGCATGTGCCCTGCATTTTTAACTTGGTCTAAGCAGTGGAATTAGTTACTGTGGGTTACATCTGCCAGCAAGTCCCAGCTCTGATAGTTTTGCCCATGTGGCTTATTTTTTGAGCAGAAGTTCCCAGTGCTACCCGGCCCATCTGGTGATAACTCCAACACACACAAAGGACTTTTCTTCTGAGTTCAATTCTGTGACTGTTGTCAGTACAGTTGATCTCCAGCCAAATCTATGCTGTTGCTTCTGCTATTGCTTCCTTCATCTGGAAAGTTCAAGGGAAAAAACAACGACCTTAGCAATGCCTCCCTGGGGATGGCCGAGTTATTTACGAAGTCCCTGAACTTGCCACAGCGGAGCCCTCGGCGATGGTGGCTCTGCTGGGGGAATTTCCTTCCTGCCGCAGCTCGGCTGAGCCTGATAGCATTTTCCCACAGAACCTCCCCTCCTTGTCATGTGAAGATCTGCTCAGATCTCCAGGAGCTGAGCCCAGTTTCCTGCTGGTGCTCCTGGGCACACCCCTGCACATCCCTGTGGATTGGCCAGTGGGAATGCTGCTCTCACCACGGCAGCTCGTGGCCTCGCTGTGGGCAGCAACCTTCTCAGTTCAGGGACACCTTCCTTCCCACTCCTGCAGTCCTCCCACAGGCCTCAAACACTTCCAGTTCCCATTCATCCATAGCAGCCCCATGCCCTGAGAGCAGACAGCGACATTCCTGATTTAGCTGGGTATCAGTGGAGGGCTTGGCATGGCCAAATGCCAGGGCAGGTGCTGCAGAGATGGTGAATCTCATTGCTGTTGGTTGGGCTGGCAGCAGGGTTGGATTTGGGGGTCTGGGGTCCAGCCATCACTCCAGCATGTGGGATGGCTCTGGGTCCTGCTGGCCCTCCTTCTCCCAGCAGGAAGGTAAGTGTGGAGCAGCCAAGACAGGCTTCATCCAGCTTCATCATCTGCTCTGCCTCCCTCCTCATCACTGCCACTAAACCCTGAGCTGCATAAGCAGCACACCAGCCTCTCCTCAGCATTCCTGGGAGCAGGACTGTGAGGCCCAGCCCCACACTGTGCCTGCTCCCTGTGGATTTTCCCACTGTGGGAGAGCTGCCTGCCAGAAGCATTGTGGGGGCAGGACAGAGCATCCAAAGGTAGGACACCTCCCAGTCAAGATTGTGCTTTACATATGTTACATGTAGAGTAAAGATGCATCTCTGTCTAATGCCTGATTGAAACTCTGGAGTCAGTCACATCCCATTCCCTCAGCAGGATGGTTTTTGTTTATCCCTCCAGGGGAAAAAAATGGTGTGGCTAATCATAGAGCAAGGTTTGTGAGCTCAGGTCTTGCTGGGACTTTAGAGGGATTGTTTGCCAAATTTGCAGTTTTTCAGATTCCAAGAGTTGCCTGTTACTAATAATTTCTTTCTTAACGGAAGTTATAAAGAAATTCAGCAGAATAAATCAGTTAAAGCTGTGTGACACTTTGGGGAGCGGAGGCACCGTGCTGTTCCCAAGGGATTAGGTGAGCAGACTGGCACTGAACCAGGTGCTTGTGCCAGTTTAGAGACCTCTAGTTCTGCAAAGTGAAACAGGGCTGAGGGGGCAGCACTGGTAGCTCGAGGCTCTGACAGTGTTTGTAGCATTCAGTGCTTTCCCTCAAATCCGGTGATTATGGGATAATTTATGCACATGCAGAAACACATGAGTTTTTCATCCATGCTGGGCTGAAGTTTGAAAAGTAAGTGCTAAAGCGAATAGTACCACAGGGCAGATATTCTCTATGGCCCCAAATATTTAAATCAAACGACTTTAATCAAATCTTTCAGTGAGAAATGAGGCATCTGACTTCATTTTATTCTCATTAAACTCTGTGTGCAGACGTCACTCACCCCTCTGTGCCTGCTTGCCCAGGAGCAAAGGCTGTGCCTGTGGTTTTGTCAGCTCTGTGGGGTTCTGCCCTCAGTGGGCAGTGCTCGGGGCAGGGGGTGGGTTTGCAGTGATGAGGATGAGGAGGGTGAGGAGGCCTGCCAGCAGTGGGTTTGTCCCCACCCCTGCCCTGTGGCCGAGGGCTGGCTCGGGGCAGGGTGTCTGAATGGTGCCAGTGTCCGGCGGCTCGGTCCCTGCTGCTCTGAGGGGCTGCCCAAATAATGTCCGTATAAAGCTGCTTCTGTTTTTCCAAGCAGCTGAGTAATCTGGGCTTTGCAGGAAGCCTCAGGCAGCCACACACTCTGCCACGGGCTGTGGCATCTGGTGCTGCTTTGCAAGGGGTTATGGTGCTCCTCAGAATTGCCAGGCCCATCATTAGGGTCTGTGGCCGCGGGGAGGCTCTTGGGGTGCCTTGGACTTTGAGCTCCTTCAAAGACTCTGCCAAACTCTCTACTGATCCTGGGAGACCCATCTCTAGGCTCCGTTTCAGGACTTTGGATTTTTTCTCGCATTCTTCACTCTTTTCTGTTATTTTTTAGCTGTGGACCAGGACCACCGTTCAGGAGGAGTTGTCTCTCCTGGCAGCCCCCACGAGCTCATGGGCTGCTGAGCTGGGAGTCTGCACTCGCCCAAACTGGGAAACTGCAGGGTCATTTTGATGTTCTTGCTTCTTACCAAGTTGAAAACCAATGTTCTTGTGGAAATAACTCCTGTGGGTCTCACTGGGAGACTCCTTGGCGTGCAAATGTTGAGACTGGCAGGTCTGAGGGATTTCTCGTGTTCCTTTTGCGCAGTGAGCACCAACGAGCCCAAGGTGGCCCTTAAATGTGCAATGCTGTGAATTGTGAGCACCATCTGTGAAATGAGAGACGTTTGTTTGAGCTTCTGTTTACAAAAGCCTCCTGGCTCCCTGCTAAATGCTCATGTATCCCCCAGGTCTGCTCCACCGGGAGCTGTGCCAGTTCCCAAATCCCCCTTGAGAGTGTGTGTCGCTTCTTCCCCAGTCCCTGGGCATGATGGTGTTGCAGCAGTGGCTGTGCTGGGGACAAGGTCCCCCCACCTCGGTGCTGGTACCCCTGTCCCCCTCCCCAAGGGAATGGGGTCCTTCTGACATGCCTTCCGTGGAGCACAGTCCCCCTTCACCAATCCAGAGGGAGATGGTTTTGCTGCAGGGCGCAGGCTTTTCCTTCCCAGCCACCAATCAGGCTTTTACGATGGGAATGCATTTATTTATTAGGGCTGGGTTTATTTTTATGGAAAAACTGCTCTGGGCAGGAGTTGTACTGGGTGAGTCAGCGGGACTGTCCTGTGCCAGGAGCTGTCACTGTGGCTGCGGGTGCCTGGAGACCACGACTGGCTCCCGGGGCCACCAAACCCCAGGGAGGCATCTGTGTCCAAAACAGTGCTGGGTTTTGGTATCCCACTGGGTTTCTGTGTCCCGTCAGGTTTCTTTATCCTGTCAGATTTCTTTATCCTGCCTGTGCAGAAAACATTTTTCTCAGAAAACATGGCAAAACCTGAAGCAGAAAGCACGGTGTTTCTAGCATAGATATATACTTCGTCTGAAGTGGAGGAAGTTTTCAAACTAAATAACATGATCACGAAAATTGAAAAGTTTAAGACTGTGGGATTTAAACCATTTAAGAGAAGCACAGTGCTGTGGTGGATCTTCCTGGGCAGCCTCTGATGTGGAGGTATTGCTGTAAATAACCAACACCTAGATTGGGGTTTACTTTGTGTTTTTTCTCCTCTGTTTTATTTATCCATTGGTCTCATCCGTGTCCCCTGTATCGTTCAAAGCTCTCCTTGTGTGAGGGCCCTGCTGTGCTGAGGGTGTGAGCAGCTGCTCTGAGTGCTGTGGGCAGGTCAGAGATGGGTGCTGCAAACATAGGCAGCAGTAGCCAGGTCATGTTACACACACAACCTCCTTAGAATCACCTTCTAATGCTTAGAATAACCATAATGCCTCAGTCTGAATTAGCTGTTGGGCACTTCTGGGTGCTCCTGGCTGGCTTCCTGTTCCACTGTCTGCAAACTGAGCAACCTGTGTGTGCAGCTTGGGGAGTAAACAGCAGCCAAAACTGGCTGGAGGGGTCAGTGGAGTCACAGGGATTCAGTCTCTGCTCTTACAGTCGTTTCTGGATGTGTAGGGCTGGGGAAGGTGGGCTGGGGCCAGCTGAGGGTCAGCGAAGGACTCCATGTGCAAACGGTACCCAGAGGCTGCTGCCCTGTCTTTTCAGATGGGAGGGAACATCAGAAGCACACAGGGAGGGCTGGGGTGGGTGGCAGAGCACCCAAGATTCCCAGCTGGCCCATGGGGGTGCTTGTCTGAGTCCCAGGATGCCCCATTTCAGCAATAGCTGTACACCCCTCTGTCAACCTGTCATAAGTGAGTGCTTGGATGAGCTGCTCCATCCACCCCTTCCTGCTGCTGCTCCAGAGGAGGGGAGACAGGTTGCTGTTATTTTATGCCCAGCAAATAGGACCGTAGCACCTTCCAGTGTCTAAAGGGGCTCCAAGGCAGCTGGAGAGGAACTTCAGACAGGGGCTGGAGTGACAGGACAAGGGGAATGGCTTCCCCTAGCCAGAGTGCAGGGTTAGATGGGGTATTGAGAAGAAATTCTTCCCTGTGATTATGGTGAGACATTGGCACAGTTTGCCCAGAGAAGCTGTGGCTGCCCCATCCCTGGAAGTGTTCAAGGCCAGGTTGGATGGGGCTTGGAGCAACCTGGTCTAGTGGGAGGTGTCCCTACCCATGACAGGGGGGTCAAATTGTATGGCTCCAGTGAAGGCGATACAACCAGTCTAATGGCTGTGTTCGACAGTGTCTCTTGCTCTCCACAGCTCTCCAGGACTCTCAGCATTCCCAGTGGTGGTACCCGTCCTCACCCATGGGCTCAGGACACTGGTGGCATAGGGACCAGGCTGAGCCCCTCATGCTATCAGCCTGCCCCATCCCAGGCTGTTTGCTGTCCCTCCTCCACCCCAGGGACTTGACATTTAGGGAAATAGTAACCTTGGGAAACTTGGATTTAGTCAGTACATGTCTATTTGCATTTAACTTTATTTTCTCACTGACCAAGTATGGCTATTTCTTACCCTCCATGGGTATGGAAAGAAATGAGCAGCAGATCTAAGGTCTAGTGGTCATGAAAAAATAACCCAGTTAATCCAAAGAAGAGTGGTTATTCCCACGTGCTTTTGATTTACAGGACTGGAATAAATCTTCATTAGGCATCCTAGTTAAAATTGAACATTGCTCCTTCCATGCCTGAATATGAGAGAAATTTCAAATATTACTGTATTGCAAAACATCCTCTATTGGGGACTTCTCCAAGAGGTTGAGAGGGAGCTGTGGGGCAGGGGGAGAGGAAATGGCACCTCAGAGCTGTGGGACTGGGGTGACGCTGTGCCATGTGAAGGACAGCTCCTTCTTCCCATTGCCCCATCCCTGTGCTCTGCTCTGAAGTCCCTCATCATCCCAAATCCAAGTCCAGCAGGAGACAAACCAGTGCAGCATTACAGAATCATGGAATCTCAGAATGGTTTGGGTTGGAAGGGACATTAAAGCTCATCCAGTCCCAAACTGCTGTGGTGGGCAGGGACACCTTCCACTAGACCAGGTTGCTTCAAGCCTTGTTGAACCTGGCCTTGAACACTTCCAGGGATGGGGCAATGTATCAAACAGGATAGGGTAGGGTTGTTTGGACTAAGTGGTCTCTTAAAAACGCAAATAGCTTTGGCAATTATCAGCTGTGACACAGACAAGCACATGAGAAGTAAATACACCTTTAAATGCTGCTGGTTCCTCCCTGGAAGAGCTGAATGGAGCTGCAGGAGAGACCAAGCGGTGCCTGCTGTGCTTTGTCTGCCCATCCGTCCTCATCCAGAGGGGCTGTGGTGTGCCAGAAATGAGCCCTTAACCTGCCTGACCTCCAGTTCCTTTCCCTTTGCTCCCAGGCCCTTGTTTTGCCAGGGTTTCATGGCTCTCTGCTCTCTTGCTCCTGTTGTTTATACTCCTGAAGAATAATGGCAATTAGAGATGCAGAGCCACAGGAGTGGGTCCCACCCTCATCCTGCCTTCCCGGCAGCCACTTTGGGAATGTCCCTCTGAAATGGCATCTCCGGGACTTCTGTTAAAGAAATTTGCTCATAAATCAAGTGCTTCTGTCCCCAAGGAACCTGGATTATCACCCACTCTTCCCTAACCCAGTATTCAGCCCCAGTTTCAGTTTGGAAAAATGACCAGGAAAATGCACTGGTGTTTTGGATTGCCATGTGTCCAGATAAAACTGGGATGATTTGTGCTTAGAGGGGTCCAATTCAGGAAGAATTTTTTCACTAAAGGGTTGTCAGGCATTGGAAGGTGCTGCCCAGGGAGGTGGGGGAGTCCCCATCCCTGGGGGTGTTCAGGAAATGACTGGATATGGCACTCAGTGCTCTGGTCTGGGTGACAAGGTGCATCACAGGGTGGACTCGATTACCTCGAAGGTCTTTTCCAACCTGAACGATTCTGTGATTATGTGAATTCCTCCTGGGTGGGAGAGCTGGTGCCCAGGAGGGGATTCCAGGGCCCAGGGACTGGCAGGGATGGGGCTGGCAGCCTGCTCAGGAGGGCTCTGTATTTCACTGGACTCTAAATACCACCTGGGTGGTGCTTGCCATAGCAAAGACATTTCTTGTTTACTTTAACTTCATTTTCTGTTTCTCTGACAAGGGTGGAAGCTGCCTGGTGCATTTGGGGTGGAGGATGTGGGACCACGAGGAAATAGGAACTTGATTAATTGCAAGGCTTTGGGTAAAACAAAGCTGTTTCTTCTTCCTTCCACCGCATTGTGGCTGCCTGGCCGGGAGCCACTGTGGCTCCGGAGAAAGCCAAGAGCTGGAAAGGCGTGTCAGGGCCAGCAGCACAGGGCTGGGGTCCCCCTGGGACCCTCCTCTGCCACTCGGTGTCCTCTGCTGCCCTTTGTCATGGGAATTGATTTCCTGAGCACCCAGTGTGTGCCAGGCACCCTTAGGGGAGGTGCAGCAAACCCCAGATGGAAATGGGGCTGGAGGGAAGCGTCCCACTCCATCCCAGCTCCGTGCAGACACTCAAAGCTCAGCCGAGACCCCAAAACTCTGGGCTGCTGCCTAATCTGGGTTTGGATCGCCAAGGCCAGCCCCAAGGGGCGGATCTTTGGGCTGCCAAAGAATAAATGGCATTTTTTAGGGATTAGGTAAAATCTTGTAATCAGAGCTGCTCCGGAAAAGTCTTATCTAAATTGCTTTATAAGAGGAGGAGACCTCTTCCCAGCTGTGGTGGTAGGCTGGGACTGGGAGCTTTACACCTGGAATCTGTGGTCCCAGTGGGGTGGGATGGCTGGAGCTGGTGCAAGAGGTGCCCTGGGTGGTCCCCAACCCTGGATCACCAACACTGGGTCCTCAAGGAGGTTGCTGCTCACAGTGTTGCCTTTGAGACAGTGTCATGATACACAATTATTTCGTCTTCCCTCCCCTTGGTACCTTCTCATGTAGTTGCTCAGGATTTGCATCTTTCTCATCCCCTCACAGAGGTCTGAGGTGCTGCTGTGTTGCTTATGGGAACAGGGAAGAGCCCTGTTCCCCAAAAGCCAGATCTGCTCATCATTGTGTCTGGAGGGCTAAGTGGTCATGGCCAGGAACTGTCCCAGCAGCTGAAAGTCAGCCTGTGGCATTTTAACACACACAGTGGACTGAAGTTACCCCACATGTGTTTCCTCTCCTCTTTGGAGTCACAGGAAATATTATAAGTTTATGAGAAAAGACTGGGGACAGCACAGCAAAAATGAGGTGTCAGGTTCTGCATCCAAAACAAAACTGGGTTTGCTGAAGAGGCTCATCTTGAGCACGCTGAAGGGTGGTTGGCAGCACTGCAGGGTGGGCTGGGGCCTGGGAGAGGGGGAAAAGGCCAAATTTTGGGAAAAGGCCGTTGCTCCAGCCAGCAAAGCCAACATCCTGCTCTGGGGATCTGCTGGGAGGACCTGGGCATTCCCAGGAGCAGGGATGGTGCAGGTGTGGAGCAGGGATGGGGCAGGGATGAGGTAGGGATGGAGCAGGTGGCGCCAGGCACTGGATTTTGTGTCTCAGACGAGGGTTGGTTTGGGCTCAGGAGGAGCAGAGATCATTGCCAGGTTAGAACAGAACCCGCCTATCTCCCAGTCCTCTTAGTTGTGAAAAGATCCTTAAATTCCCAGTCTGCTGCTTGGCTGATTCCAGATGACATAATATTCAAACTATCTTATGACTTATTTATTTTTTTTGGTGCAGACTGTTTCGAGGGTGTCTGCATGTTTGTTTCTTTTAGAACAGTTTTAGCTTGGGAGTCCTAGATCGTGCCTGTGGTGAGAAAGCTCCGTAAAACCAGAGTGATTCAGGGCTCTGGCAAATGTCCTTAAACCTGGCTCATGGAAAACACAAGCAACAAACTCAGTAAACTCCACAGATAAATATTCTTGAGGCTTAGTTGCTGATGGCCATACTTCTTAAAATTTATATATATATATATATATATACATGCATATGTATAGATTTCATAGAAAGTTTAAACTTGATCTTGGAGGTCTTTTCCAATCTTAACGATTCTGTGAATTCCTTCCCATGTTGTGTTTAGTAATCCAGGATTTATTTTTTGAGCATCTGTATGCTTCCATGAGGTATTTTAAGATGTGTGGAAAAGAACGATGCTGGTGGGCCACAGGAGCTGGGATTTGTTTTGGGAGGGCAGAGGGAAGTGACAAACTTCCATTCAAGGGGGGTATTTGGGCAAGAGAAGCCTGTGCCAATGGGATACCACCTCCCCCAGACCCTCTGGGCTCGTAGGAGGAAAAGGTGGGGTCTGTTCTTTTGCTATATGTGATTTTTATGTGCCCTGGAGTTTGGCACAGCAACTGTGCAAAGCTTTAGCTCTTTCACTTTTTACTTGGCTCTTGGTCTAGAAGCTTTCCACAAATTGAACTTGAAAATTAGGCCAAATATTCTCATAAAACAAGTCTCCAGCCCTGTGGCCAACCCCATGTGATCCAGTGGTTATATGTCAAAATATTTTCTCCAGGCTCATCCATTAAAACAAAGGTAATTTGTCAGACTGAGAGCCCTTCACTAATGGGATCAGGCACCCATCATTCCTTCCTCTCCCATCAGGAATGAGTTTCATGGTGTCTTTGAATCCACTGCCTTGCCATGGCCATGGGTGCTGCTGTCCACATGGCATGTGTGGGTGGCTGCAGGGGACAGACAGATGGACAGACAGCCTCTTCAGAGGCTCCACACCCCAGGCCATCCCTGCAGCTTCTCCAGCCTGACTCCCACCAGCCACAGCTTTTCCCAGTGCTGCCTCTTGGGAGGCTTCTCAGAAGTTTCTGCCTTTGAAGAGCGCTGTTCTATATGGATGATGCTCTTGGAACATCTGAGGCTGCTTCTCACAAACTGAATTAAATTAGATTTCCCTCCAAGACATCTAAAAAAAGCACCTTAAACTTCAGCAGCACATGTTGCTTAAAAGACAGCTTTCTGGAAAGCCCTGGAAAAAAAAGTGATAGAGACCTTGCACTCCCATTGCTTTCCTAATTCCTGTAATTAGTGTGGAGATTGCTGCATAGCAGCAGCATCTTCTTCAAAGAAACTGCCTCAGACAAATATTGACTCATAGAAATTTTACTTTCAAATAGAGCTGGATTTGAGATACATCCCGGTCATTGTGGGGGGATGGATGCAGGAATCAAAGATGCTACAACAAAGCCTTCCCTGGGGCACTTGCAGGCAGTGGGTGTCCTGAGTGCATGTGATGAGTGCTCCACACTGGGGTGTGGAGCCCAGGATCACCATCCTGCTGGCCAGGCCTTTCTTCTTCTCTCCCTTCTCTCCTGCCTGCCTTTCTCACTTTGATTTCAGAGTCCCAGGGTGTTCTGCTCATCCCAGCCTGCTCAGCCCCCATGTCCAACTCTGCTCCCAGCTCTTCTGCTCAGTCGGCATCTGAGTTTTCTTTGGGCAGAATCTCAAGCACAAGCCCAGCCAAAATTTTTATTGAGCCTGCTGAAAGCAAAATGATGGTACATTAGGTCTTCCTGCCACCTATAAATGTCACCTTGGATGAAATATATCAGAGAAGCGGCTGAACACATTCTTTGGTTTCTCTTTCTGCGGGGAGTTTGAATTCAAAACCGAGGATGTAGCCCAGACTCTCTCTTGCAAAAGTCTTTTGATGGTTGTGGGAGTGTTTTTGAGGCAGTGCTGGTCTCCAGCAGCACCACACAGGCGCTGGGAGTGCTGAAAACATCCCAAACCTCCCCAGTGGCCCGGCAGCTCCAGCTGCCAGGGCTGGGAAGGAGCTGGGCTGTGGAGTGGAGCGTGAGCGGGGTTCAGATGGGGACCACCCCCACGGGGTGGCTGTCCCAGGGCGACCACCCCTCCCAAAAGATCCAATTTCCCAGCAAAGGGCTGACAATTCCCCCTGAAGGGGCCGAGCAGAACAGGGTTGCTCGCTCACAAAGACATCCTGTCTCCTCTGAAAGGAGATCCCTGTGCCTAATTAACCTCATAAATTAGCTGGGGCTCTAACAGCACCGCTTTATGTCACCTGGGGGTAACCCAATCCCCCGGCCGTGCTCTCGCCGCTGTGCAGACACTGGTGACAGGGCTGTGCTAAGCTGGGACATTGTCAGGAGCACAAGAACAGCCGCCAATTCCCCACCTGCCCTCGCACGCTGGCACCGCTCCCACTCCGGGCTCTGCAGGGAATGAGGGATCCGCAGGCGTCCAGCAGGGAAGGTGTCCTGGCTGTGAACAGCAGTGGGAAAGGAACTGACAGGAGGATGGAGCAGTGTTTCTTTTGTTGTTGCCTGCACCAGCACTTGTTAAAACATGAGCACCAGTGTCTGTCTGCCCTGCAGAGGAGGGGAAAATCCCTGTGGATTCCGACCACACCAGGCTGAGGTGTGGGAGTGGGGAGAGGGAGGGAGATGTGGGCATGGAAAGGGCTGGCTGCTCCAAACAATGCTCAAAGCTTGCACTAGAGACTCTCTGGGAACCCTGAAGAGCAAGGAAAGTTTATCCCCTTTTTTTTTTGCCACAAAGGTGCTCCAAGGCCTGGAGCCCCTCCACTCTGAAGACAGGCTGGGAGAGCTAGGGCTGTTCAGCTGGGAGAAGAGAAGGCTCTGGGGACACCTTAAACCCCTTTCCAGTGTTTAAATGGGCTCCAAGAGAGCCGGAGAGGGACTTTGGACAAGGACCTGGAGTGATAGGACAAGGGGAATGGCTTCCCACTGACAGGGGGCAGGGTTAGATGGGATATTGGGAAGAAATTCTTCCCTGTGAGGGTGGGCAGGCCCTGGCACAGGTTGTCCAGAGAAGCTGTGGCTGCCCCTGGATCCCTGGAAGTGTTCAAAGCCAGGCTGGACGGGGTTTGGAACAACCTGGTCTAGTGGGAAGTGTCCCTACCCATGACAGGGGGGTGAAACTGGATGGTCTCTAAGGTCCCTTCGAGCCCCTGCTTGAGCAGGAGGTTGTGTTGGAGACCTCCAGGGGTGCCCTGGGCACAGCAGTGGGTGCAGCACAGGGATATTTGGGAGAGTACGAGGAATAAGAAGTGAAGAAATAACCAAACAAAATAAGTGACTTTAATGTATTAATCTTTGCTGTATTTTATTACTGGAAAAGGTTCTCCAAGGATACATGTCCAGCTTGATGGCAGGGAGAGGAATTGAGGCTGGGCCAGTAAACTGGGAGGGTTGTGGTGCTCACACCTCCCAGCTGGGCTGCACTGGGAGGGGATGTGTGACTGGAGGAGGAGGAGAGTTCTGCTGGTGAGAACTGCTGAGGCAAAAATGTTATTATAAAGTTTGGTGTTTTCAAGTGAAAAAAAGATGAAAAAAGAAAGAACAGAACAAAAATGGCATTTCTTTTGATAAATATAATCAAATTGAATCATTTCAGTATTGTGGTCGTTGTGTTTTGCAGTGAAATGCCCTGCTCAGCTCTCGTAACTGATGTTTGCAGAAAGCTGCAAAGCAAAGTAGCACAAGGCCAGATGAACAAAAGGAAATCAGGGAAATCAAGTAAATGCAGAAAATTATTATGCAGTGGCCTTACTCATCTGTTATTCTTGAATCACCTTCTCAGGCCCAAATAATCCCCATTGTTTTTCCCACTGTGTGTCCCCTACGTGGGCAGGTGTTGGCTCCTTGTGCTGTGGGGAGAATATTTGCATGGTAAAAAATGAGAGGTTGAGCTTGTGGTGCTGATGAGGCTTAAATAAACTGTCTTTGTTTTCTGTTAGGATTTGAGCCTGGAAACGGCCTCCTATGAAGTTATGCGAGGAATATTCCTTAGCCAGGAATGAATTTTTTATGGTGGGGAGTAGCTGTTCTGGTCATTTCCAGAAATTACTTAAAAAGTAAAGGAAGTTCTCTCCCTGTGGAGAGCTGACAATACCAGTGCGTGGGAAGGTTTGCTGCTGATGTCCAGAAATCTCTGCCCTCCTTCATCCCGAAATCCTTGGGTGCTTGCAGAGCATGGCTTTTCCTTTGGGGCTCGTGTGAGACCCTGAGGGCACCTGGGGCAGAGCAGTCAGTTCCCAGCATTGCTTCCCTTGGGCATCCCTCCTGGCTCCCTGCAGCAGAAAGGCTCTGCCAGCCAAAGGGAGGCTTGGTTTTGGGAAATAAAGGTTGAATCCCCTCGCCCTGCACCCAAAGCTGGGCTCACAGAGGAAGGCTGGTCCTGCCAGAGCCTTGGGCCAGGGGTCTGGGCTGTCCTCCCCCAGTGCAAGGTGATGGTGGCTGGCAGCAAGGACAGCATCATTCCATACTGGTCACCTTCCCTGCGGCTCCAGCTTCCCAAAACGAGGTCACCCTCAGCCACACAGCTCAGGTCTGAGCTGCTTATGGCAGGCAGACCCAGCTGGGCAGTGACGCGGGGCCGCATGGTGCACAGGGTGGGTTTGGCTCAAATATTGGATCCCACCAACCTCCCAGCTGATCTGGGAGCTGTGATCCCACAGGGACTTTAATTTCCTTCATTTTCCAAGAGTCCCATATGGTTTGTTAGGGTGGCAGATGGGAGAGTTTTCTTTTCGGGGGGAGCATAAGATAGCAGTGCCTTGAATGCCAGAGAGAATGAGATTTCTGGAGGGCTGTTGAGTTCTCCTTAATTGTGAACACAATTTGTTGGTGACTAATGCACCCAGACTTGCAGAATTACCTCATGTCAGAAGCTGCAGCACGATGGAGAAACCGTGACTAAGATGCTGGCTCCTGATTTACCAACACTTCCCTCCTAAACTGCCAGTTTGGCTTCCTACCGCCACATTACAACTTTTCTATTAATAATTAAGCTCTTTAGCACAGTTTGAAAGCACTCAGATCAACATAAAACCCTCCAGCTTGATTTTGAGTCTCCTGAGAGCCTTTTGGGCAGAGAGAAAGAGGGAGGGGGGTATTGATGGAGCAGAAAATGCAGCTGTTGAGCAAATGGTGGAGTGAGGCAGAACGTGTCCCTCTGGTGAGACCCCACCTGCAGTGCTGCCTCCTGCTCTGGGGTCCCTGCACAGGAAGGACATGGACATGGACCTGTTGGAGCAAGTCCAGAGAAGGACACCAAGTTCATTAGAAGGATGGAGCACCTCTGCTATGAGGAAAGGTTGAGAGACTTGGGATTGTTCAACCTTGGGGTGACCTAATTGCCTCTTCCAGGACCTGAAGGGAGCCTGTAGGAAAGATGAAAAGAGATTATTTACAAGGAGTGACAGGACAAGGTGGAATGACTTCCTACTGACAGAAGGCAGGGTTAAGTGGGATATTGGGAAAAAAATCCTCCCTGTGAGGGTGGTGAGGCCCTGGCACAGGTTGCCCAGAGCAGCTGTGGCTGCCCCATCCCTGGAAGTGTTCATGGACAGGTTGGGTAGGGCTTGGAGCAACCTGATCTAGTGGGAGGTATCCCTGCCCACAGCAGGGAGATGGAATTGGGTGAGCTTTCACATCCTTTCCAACCCAGGCCATTCTATGACTCTATATCACATCCAGATTTGGTGCTTGGAAGGACCCAAAGCCCCATGAGTGTGGACCCGTGGTTGCCTCTGTTCCCCTGCCCTGCCTGTCCCACTTCCAGTGCTGGTCCCACATAAGAGCATTGACTGGTGGGTCGGTAACTTGCTGGTGATGCTGGTAATTCTCTGTTATAAATGAGTTGTGCAGCTCTTAATGAAATGCTGTTCCATACTAAGATGGCACGATGCTCCCATCACCTGGATCTCACCTGCCAGGGAAGACACCTGTGCTGACATCACGCCGGTCCCACAAACTTCCTTCCTGCAATGCCTCCAATGCTTACTCATGCTGGAAACACATCCATTGCTGACTCTTTGCTTATTCACTCACTTTCTCCAGCGTTAACAGCAGGCTCTAAGCTCCATGCCAGAATTCTGTACCAAACCAACTCAGTCATCACATCCCTCTGCACCACTGAGCATCATTCGGCTGCACTCGGAAATGGGAATATCTATTAAGTGAGACAACAACTCCAGCTCTCCTTCCCAAAGTCAGAACTCATCCCAGCCTCTCACTTATTCAAGTGGAAAAGCCTTTAGACAGTTTATGAAATGACTAAAGCAGGGAAGTATTTGTACATGTGGGAAATCAGCCAAGCAGCAAAGTGACAAGACAAACCCATGTGCTGGGTGTCATCAGGATTTCAGAGGGACATGTCCGTGTTATTGGAAAGAAGATCCTATAATCTCTGCTGATGGAGATGGGAAACTGGTAAATGGAGATGTGGGGAAGGTCCACACTGAAGAGTCAGAACTTTTTTTGGACCAGTTTGGTCAAGAAATGCTGACCACAGGGCATTTTGGCTGCTTATTTCCCTAATGTGTCATTTTTTCCACCCAAACGACCATGCAGCAAGATAACTCCTGAGAGAATAACTCTGGAGAGAGTTTGCCATTTTTCTTGTGTTAAAGTACCAAGCAGAGAAAGAACACTGCCAGTCTGGAGCCCTGTGAGCTGATGACCAGGCATGGGGTGGGGTATCACTGACCCACAGTGCAGCCAGTGCCTGGGAGCTGCTTCCTACAGCCCATCCACCCACTCCACGCTTTGCTAGGACCCGCAGCATGGCATGAGCTCCACCCAAGGCTGCCTCCCATTTCATTTAGGCAACAGAGCCATGTCTGCTGGGAACTGCAGTCTTGTCCTTTTTTCAGCAGAATTGAAGTGCCCTGGCATTATATAAAGCTGTATTTTTTTTTACCTGTTATCTTTGAGAAGAACCTTATGTTCTGGAGCTTTCTTCTATAGCAATGGATCAGGGTGTAAAGGGCTGTGTGGTCCTTGATGTATTATGCTGCATTCAGGTACTGATTGTGTCAGAAAGGGAATATTGTTGTTTTTCTTGAGGTGATTTCATGAAAGGACTTTAATCCATCAGTAGGCTCTGCCCATCCATAGCTGTGAGATGTTCTGTGTCAGAAATAGCCCTGAGTTCCACAAAAATAAACAACAAGTTGTAAACATGTTTGAAGTGGAAACGATGTCCTCTCAGCCAGGAGAACAAAGCAGCAGAAGTTGTCTGGAAACCTGCTGAGAATGGCCCTTCAGAGCTGCACATGCCTTGAGGTCCTGAGCTGGGTGAGGAGAGTGAGCTGGGACGGGCGGGTTGAGAAGGAAGAGGAATGAAAGAGGCAGGTTATGAAAACAGGTTAAAAAAGATACTTTTTTTTTTTTTAGCTCCAGCAACTCCAGCAAAGTCTTGAAGCAGGAGTTACTGCTTTTTTCCACGTATTTGGGCAGCAAACTAAACACCTGCATGGCAAAGGCAGCATGTACAGCAGGCACAGGAAGCAGGGAGAAGGATTTAGCATCTAAATTCATTTCTGTGCTTGCTGGAAAAGTGGGATTTCCAGAGAGGCACATGGAGTGGAAGGTGAAGGTGCCCCTGCAGAGGCTGTGGCACAGTGCCCTCCTCACCCTGCCCGTGCCTGGCACAGGTGCCTTCCCACAGGGTCACAGTCGCTGCTTCTGAGGGCACAGATGGATCAGCAGGAAAGGCGAGAGCCTTGGGATGCCTTGGGCTACAGACTCATGGAGCTGCCTTGGCTGCTTCTGCTGGGGAAAGGTCCATTCCCACCTTGGAAGACTAATTTGACCCAATTCTTTGTTTCCTGCTGCTGCTGGTTTTTTTGGTTCTTAGCAATTTTCTCTGTTTTGTTTCCACTGTGCACCCAACAGGAAGAGCCCCTCGCAAAGCCCTCCCGAGTAAGAAGAAGGAAATAAAAGGTCCAGATGATATTTGCTGCCTGCAGGCAGCAGCCAGCATTTCCCCCCGGCCTGTCACCACCTCTGCTCTTTCCATGAGAAACAAAGGGAATTGGATCCTACAAGAAAAATGTTCCCCAAAATGCCAGAGACCTTGGGATAGTCCATTCACTCGTGTGCACTGACACCTCCAACGAGACAGGACTTGTGTCTTGCAGTTCCATAAGCTCAGAAGGGTGATACTCAAGCAGCATCTTGAAAATAAATACCTGTATTTCGTGGAAGGGAGATGAACCCTTTGTGTGCATTGTACCCCGAGGTCTGTAAGTGCTGGGGTGCAGCTCAGGGGGGTCCTGAGTTATGCATGGGTTCTTCTTGAGGAAATGTGCTGGAAGGACTTACAGAGCTACGCAGGAGCAGCTCAGTCAATGTAGGATCATGTTCATTTCTTCTGTGAGCAACCTGATGGGAACAGAGTGGTCTGCACTGAACCAATTAGTTCACAGTTCTCTCCATTGGTTTGGTGGGCATGGAGAGTGGTTTTTTTGCCACCACCAATCCAAAGACACTAAAATCCTACTCCAAATTATTGGTAACTTCTTAGTAAGAGACTGGCCTGAATGCCAATGCGTGCCTCAGGCTTTTTTACCCAACATTGCAGAGATAATTCTGAGAATCCTGCTGATTTTATTCCCCACTGCCGTTAGTGTAGTGGGCACACAGTTGTGGAACGATGACAGAGCGACTTTAGGGGAAGCGAGAGCTGCATTCTTTCAACATGATTTCATCTCAAAAATTGCATTGGGAATTTCTAGTCCCGGAGCTCTGTGCAGTTGGATTTTCCTTCTGTTGTGCAGTGAGGAGGACCAGGGTCAGTGGTGGAGGTGGTGGCAGTGTCATTGCTGGCACATCCAGCGGGATGTCACAGTTTTGATGATAAAAAATGCAAAAAGGATTGTTCTTAAATACTGATGATTGTGAGCAGAACATTCTGAGGATCTCTGGTTATAGCCTGCCTGGGAACATTCCCTGTTTTCCAGCCTCTGGTGCTGCACTTTTGTATCCTGTTTCTATATGCGTGTAATCCTCTGACATAATAAAGGTGTTGTCTGTAATTCTAGAGGGAATTCATCAGTGTCTGTTGAATCCAGTGACATAGCTCCTGCAAGGCATAAAGCCAAGAGTTTGGCCTTAAGTAGAGATGGTCCAATTTCCAGGGGGAAAGTGTCTGTGTCATAAATATCCCTCCATGGTGGCAGCCAGAGGACACTATGTAAGGTTAAATTGTTGATCTGAACTACACCTGTGGAGCTGAGGTTCTCCCACATCTTCTGGAGCCCCCAATCCCTGTATTCCTTCCCTCTCCCTTGGGATGTCCCAGCTCAGGCACAGGGATGAGGACATCCTGGGGGTTGCCAGTGGGTCACTCCCACCTCATCACAGACCTGTGTGATCAGAGATATTGTCCCTCTCTCAAGGAGAAAACATAAACCATGATGCTTTTACAAAACTTCTTGCTTTTACAGAAGCATTTGCAGGGGGGAGAGGATTTTCTGGTGTTTTATCAGGGATGGAGTTTATACTCTGAATTGGACAGGGAATACCAATGAGTTGCTGAGCATAGAAACAGTAGATGAATCAGAGTGGAATTGGTATTTTAATACAATAATTGCTTTTGGTGAGCCTGAGAATGACCTGAATTGCACAGTTTTGAAGGAACCAAACAATTCTGTGTGCATTTACCAGTTCAGTAACTTAATTCAGCTTCACTTGACAGCTGTGTCTCGAAAGTGAGGAATCGGAGCCATTTGCATGACGGGGGAAAAAAGAATTCTGCAGTGTAAAATGTGGAAAACAAAATCAATGACATTTTTATAGCACTGAATGCATGAGCGCTGCAACGAGTGACATACAGAGCGGGTGGAGGCTGTGCACAGGCATCATTAATGCCCAGGAATACCAGCAGCTTTTTCTGGCAGCACTGGGGGAAATACAAGGCAGGTAAGTGGCTGGGCTGCCAGCAGCGAGACCGCTCCTCGGCAGACGGGGCAATGGAGCAGGGGTTAATTGGAAGATTCAGCTCTTGTTGTCCACAGAAATGCAGATCTGGCCTTGAAACACTTCCCAAGGTCTTGACACTTCATTTCGTAGCTGTGTCTCATGCTCTGAATATTCCCAAGGCACTTGCTATCGTCGGCTGTCGTCTCAGTGTCTCTCGGTTGCTGTTTGTTGCTGTGGTTGCACGTTGATAAGGTCTCTGGTTATGTCTTGCAGCCCTCAGAATCCAAGCCCAACGTCACCCCTCTCACCGTCCTGGCCCATGTTCTCCGCGCCATCAAGTCCTATGCCCACCTCCTCTACGTCCAGCGACTCATCCCCCATCAGGTCTGTTGCACAATTCGCCTTGCTTTCTGTTGCTTTTGCTGTTTCTGTTTAATTTCCCCAGTTTCCCCCACTTCACTCCCCTTTCCCTTTGCATCCTGCTCGAAACCCCACAACACAACTGTCTGCACTCAGCAAGAGAGAAGCTTTCAAACCCTCCTGCCCCAGGAGAGACCCTTTGAACCCCCCTGGGCCTCCAGGGATCTTGTGCCCAGGCAAGCAGGAACTGGTGCTCACAGGTCATGGCTGCAGTGCCTGGTGTTGCTGCTGGTCTTGGTGGTTTTCCCTGGCCACTTCTGCTCCTGCACTGGTTTTACTCTTCTCTGCAAAGGTAAGAAGTGTACTACAAGGAGTAAAGAGAAAGCACAGTCATCCCTCTTTTTCTGGCCACTGCCTCATTTGTGATCTGGGGAGGGTGAAGGACATGGGGCAGCAAAGTCTGCTCTCTGTCCATGTCTGTGTGGTAGGGCATCTCTGGTCCTGGAAGTTGCAGATGGACCAACAGAGGATTCCAAGGGGCCTCTGGAACAGTGGGTCAGGCTGTGCTATGTGGAGCCCCCAGGGGTGCCAGGAGTGGGTGCTGCCTGGGGGTCCTGTGCCCTTGGCACTGGCAGTGCCATCCTGTGGACACTGCAGGTCCCAGGAGACTCTTGGCTTGGGAAGGTCAGGCAGTGTCATCACTGGGCCATGAGCTCGGTGTCCTTGGATGGGATTTCTCCTGTCTGAGCCCACTCTGGCACAGTGGAGCAAGAGGCTGTTGCCATTGCCAGCGGATTGTGGCTCCCAGCTCTTGGCACGCACAGAGCCAAGGCACCAATCCTTGTACTTGGGAGATGTGTCAAACCTCTGTGGTGGTTCCAGGCATAGGCCAAGCTCTTCCCTCACACCTGCAGCCACACAAATGCTTCTGGCACATGGCTGCCCCTTGGCAGGGCATTGAACTGTTCTGCTGCAGAGTCTGCCAGTGTGTGATGCCCTGTGAGCAGCCTTCTCCCTCGGGGACAGGCTCAGTGTCCCCCAACTGCCCACAGAAGGGTGACACTCTGGAGTGCCATGCTGGCCTGGGGCCATGCTTGGAGGCAGGAACCCAGTGGGAGTGAATACCAGGGTCCAGTGTTTTGGTCTCCAAAAACCCCACAGGGCTTGGCCAGGCACAGTGGCAGCCAGAGAGTGGCCAGCAGACAAGGGGCAGGTTTGGCCCAGGAACACCCAGCTGCAAGGGTTGATTTTTTGGGGAAAACCAACAACTTGAATAATTCAAGGTAGTAAGCCTGAAAATACCTTTTGTTTTTCATCAGATGGTCTCTCAAGCACTCCATGTGAGTGGTGCCTCCCTGGCAGTGAAGGACCCTCTGGAGTGGGAGGATTGTTTGCCCATCCTCAGTTTTAAGTGTTTGGGAGCTGCTTGTGTCAGGCAGCTGGAATTTGGAGAGGAAAGACCTCTGCTTCGGGGCTCTCTTCACAGCAAAGCCAAAACCATTCCCAGCTCCCCTGGTTTGGGGTTTGGAGTGAAGGGGAACTGTTTTTGCCACAAAGCACTGCTGCTTGCCTGGGCTCTCTCAGAGGGAACTCTGGGGAAGTCCAAGTCCTTGGAAAGATAAAAGCTGGTGAAACCACTGGCCTGAGAATAGTGACACCTTGTTCCCCACCCCAGCAGCTCCTGGGGGCCCTTCCCTCACTTCTCTGGGCCGTGTCTCAGCGGAGCACCCTGTGGAGTGCTGGATAGGGCTGGCTGGTGGGGTGGCCCAGTGCCTGGGCAGGTTGGCACTGTCACCACCACAATCACTGTAGCCTGGCAATGTCCCAGCTTTCCACCAGCCTTGCTCCAGCCCGAACCCAGGAGGCTCCAGGTGTGGGGACAGCTTAGTGTGCCTGTGCTTTGCTGGGGGGACCCTGAGGTCCCTCGTTTTCCCCTGCTCTGTCAGTGGGTTGCTCCATTCCTGGCTCTCTCCTCTCCAATTCCCTCCCCCACAGCGTGGGCACACTGACACTTCCAGCAAAATCTAATGGCTTTTAAATCTTTTTTACCTTCAGGTACAGTCTCTAAAGAAGTGCAGCAAATTCTTCATGGACCTGTTTTGAAATACCTTTGGTTTTCTGTTTTGAAATACCTTTCCCCAAGTGCTAATCTTTCCTTAAGAAATCTTGTGGTTGCAGCTGCACCCATGAGTGATGGGTTTGGCAGAGCAGGGTTGGTGCCAGCCTCTGGTTGGTGATGGCCCCTCAGAGACTCACAGAACATTCCAGCTCCAGCCCAGTGCCTGGAGCTCTCTGGGAACCTCGTCTTGGGCTGCTGCTGTGTGGGCACCAGTATGGGCTCTAATCTTGGCAGTGCCAGCTGGGCTCAGATTGGGATTTTACCTTGTGGTGAAATGTGTCTCATCCCTGAGAACCTTCAGCCTCCTCTGGCCACTTTCTCATGCTTCCCCCAAGCAATGTAGCCATGGGACCTCACAGCAGAGGCTTTTGGACCCCTCTTCAACGAGCACGTGGCCCCCCTGGGTGCACCAGGGGATGCTGGTTTGTCTGGGTGGTTCTGTACCAACCTCTGCCCTCTCTTTGCAGCTCCCCACTGCGCAAAGCCCGTGCGCTCTACGCCTGCAAAGCCGAGCACGACTCGGAGCTCTCCTTCACGGCTGGCACCGTGTTTGACAACGGTGAGTCCTGGGGCTGTGGGGGCACATGGGCTCATTTCTCAGTGCAACGTTTAGGATGTGCTTAGGTGTGTTGGAAAAGTGGGATAGCAAGAGCTGCGCCCAGTGCCACCAGCAGAGCGAGGCAGTGTGACTGTGCCATGGCCCTCCTGTGGGTACAGACACTTCATCTGAGTCCAAGGGAGAACCTGGTAAGCTGGGACTGCCCCAGTGTTTGCCATACACAGAGCCATTCCTGGAGGGCTTCTGGGTAGGGGAGATTAGATTCCAGGTATCAGCACCAGAAATATTCTGTGCAGTTGCTGTAATGTTTCATGCAGGAGATGGAAAAGTATCATGTGCTTTGTCCCTCTGGATACTGGAAAAGGTGGGCTTTGTGTAGGCAGAGACCATGTTAATGAACACAGATTTTTCTGTTTCCTGCATCAAGTGTCTGTGTCCCATGAAACTGAGCAGCTCTGGCTTAGTTATAAACCCAGTGTAAAGAAAATACTTTTTACTACTTTCCAAGTAGTTCTTGGCTTTTATATGTTAAGCATTGTCATTTGGGAAGCTGCTACAACAGGCATTGGTTTTGTCCTGGGTTATAGAGGAGAATACAGCAGAAAGGGGAAGAGAATGAATCCATATGAATTAAAGATGACCCTTCATCTAAGCAGCTCCTTAGTTATCTAATAAATAAACATGGTATCCCCTTTGAGAACCCGTGGGAATCAGAGCAGCTCAGAGGGGAATTAGGAGGGGAACAAGTTTGAATTAAATACATTATGTTTGCTGATAAAAATCAATGGATTATTCAAGGGGAAAAGTACACAGCGTGTTCTAGTCACTCAGCAGCAGAGCCAGGGCTCACGTTGGCTGGAGTTGGAACCAGCACGGCTTGGTGGGAGTCTTGCTGTGATCAAAGGGCTTTACAAACCCCAGCAAAGGCAACAAATCTTGGAAATACTTCAAGACAGGTTCTAGTTTGACTTTAAGCTTCGTGGCCGAGCAGCAGCTCAATCCTACTGGGATATTGGGGCATTGCTGCCCATACTGAGCAACACCCACATGGTCAATAACAGGACATTTGAGAGCTTCAGTGAAGCTGATTCCAGATGTGGCATGAACAGTCAGGCCTGCAGAGTCACGGGAGGCTGGGGCAGCCCTGAAACACTGACTTCCCACCATTATTGTGGGAGGTGGGGGGGATATTCCTCTGCCTTCATCAATGTAACCCTGGCCTGGCTGCTGCAAAATCAGCAAATTTTCAGGAGTTGATTAAATAAAGAAAGGCTTTTGAGGACTGATCAGGTTTCTGGTTGCACACAATCAGATTGCAGGGTTTGCTTTCCCTCCAGGAGCATTCACTAATGCAATTTCCCTCCAGACTGGGCCACGGCCAAGCCGGGATGTGCAGGGTTAGGATGTGATGGAGTTAACCACGTGGTAGAGTTAACCATGTTCTCTACAACCTCAGAGGGATTTTAGCCCAAATCTGAGGAGGTTTTGAACCCCCATTTTTATCCCAAATGCTTCACTTCCCTCAGCCCAGCAGCCCCAGGTAGTATCTGGAGGTGCCATCTGCAGCGGAGTGCTTGGCTCCCTCAGTCCTGCAGAAAGGCTGAGGAGTCCCATGGGAGAGCAGGCACAGACAGAGCACTTCAGCTGTCTGAGCCCCTTGGTGTGCTCGCAGAATCACACAATGGTTTGGGTTGGAAGCGACCCTAAAGCTCATTTTTAACTCTGTTAATTTTCCTTTCTTAAAAATAAATACAAATTAAAGGTCTCACTTTCTTTCAAGAGCAGTTTCAATGCTGTCAGCACACCAGGACCATCAGCCTCAGTCCCCTCCTATAGTGACCTGCCCTTTCCTTCTCTCCTCAGTTCACCCATCCCAGGAGCCTGGCTGGCTGGAAGGGACCCTCAATGGCAAGACAGGATTGATCCCTGAGAACTATGTGGAGTTCCTATAACTGTGGGCATGCACACTGCTGAGTGTTCCATGGTATCCATGGCAGAGTCCTGCAGGCCCCTGGGTGACGTGGGGCGAGGACATCCCTGTGCCCGCTGCGATGGATGTTTGTGTGGATCATGACATGCTCCTCTCCTCCCGGTGCGTGCCAGGGCTGCGTGGGAGCAGTCCTGGGGAGATGGAGAGATGCCTGAAGCCACATCCCAGCGATGAGAAAACCAGCAAAGGGACATCTGCACGCTGCAGCCAAGTGCTCCAAGGGGCTGAGCCTGCGGACTGTGAATGGCACCAGGGCCCCTGAGCTGGGTGCTCCTCACAGCAGGACCATCTACCAGCTGCATGGAGTGTCCGTGGGAACTGAGGGACCCCAACCTGCCAGTGTCCCTGCCAAGGAGGAGCAGCCAGCAGCAAGTCCTACACTCCCAGCTCCTTTCCCGCATTCCAACCAGCCTGAGTGACACTCTCCATGCTGCCAGGGACCACCCTGCTGTTCTTGAGGGCAGGGGAAGGGGTGAGGTGCTTTTGGCTGGCACCAAACCCCAGGCTGGGGCTGCAGCAGTGGTTTGAGGGGGCTGAGCCCCCCGTGGTGGCTGGGGCAGCCCTGGTGAGGTGACCACCCTTCCCATGCCAATGTGGCTCCAGGGTTTGCAGGAGAGTGTGCACCCTGAGTGGGCTCTGTGGGGGCTCGGGGCTGGTGGGGCTTGGCAGGTGCTGGCATAGCAGAGTGAAGATATTTTGGACCAAACCTTTCAAACTCTTTATTTTAAAGATTTCCATTTTTGCAAGGTAAACCTCAGTGCTGGGCGAGATGAGCAGCCTGTGCTGCCTTCCCGGTGCAGCCTCAGACAAACCCCACTCGTGTTGTTTGGCTGCTTGGTGCCTCCACTTCCCGATTTCCATTGCACAGACACATCCATGCTCCCAGCATGGCCCAGGCTGCTGATGTGCCGTGTTGGAGCTGTGCCTGCCACTCTCCAGCGCTGTTTTTTAGGCGTCTCCTCGCTTGCAGCCTGGCGTGTCGTCGCTCCGTGCCAAGTCTGTGCAGTGCTGCTTGTGCAAGGTGAATCATTTCCATCCTCACAGAGCATTTGCTGTTGGTGTGGCCAGCCTGGGGTCTGTGGAGAGCAAAGGACAAGCCCTTCGGCTCCACCTGCCCTCAAAGGATGCTCCTGCCTCCATGGACACGCCATGCGGGCTCGGCAGAGCGAGTGTGCAAACCCCTCATCATTCCAGGTCCTTTTTCAGGGCGAGGGTAGAAGAAGGAGCCCTGTTTGACTGCAAAGCCAGGATATCGAGAGCTTGGATTATTATATTTTATAAAAGAAAGTCTCAAAAGAGCCCCCAGCCCGCAGTGGTGAGTCTCGTGCCGAAGCGCCGCTGCTGCCGCCCTGGGGATGGATGGTGTGGCGTTTTGTAATAATTTTAAAGACTGAGTGACTGAATTGCTGTATGTGTCACTTTTTATTTTTGAAAGAATTAATGTATAAATAGAGTATCTTAAAATATTATGCGGGAAAGATCTATATTTGATATTTTTAGAAGAGCTGTAATGAGAGAAGCGAAGGACATTTGAAACCAGTTACAGAGACGCTCCCAAACACCCTGATCCCCCTGACCCCCTCCAGCCTTGGGCTGCTGCTTCCTTCGCTCTGTGGTGTCACTGAAAGAGGAGGGAGCTGAAATTTCAGCCCTCTTCACATTTCTGCCACAGTAATTAAACTTCCTGGGCTTTTGTCTTGAGGGGAAAAAAAAAAAAAAGAGGAAAAAGTCGATATTTTTTTTTCCTGCTTTCCAGGGTGGGTGGCACAGCTTATTCCCACAGGATTACACCCTCTCCATAAAACCCCAACCCCTCAGGGGATGCTCTGGGCCCCTCACCTGTCTGGTGTGGTTTGGGCAGGGGTGAAGTCCCCCATCTGCCTGGTGGTCTCTGCTCTGAGATGTTGGATGATGAGGGTGAGATGTTTGTAGGGATAAAAGGCAGTGTTTCACTGGCACATTGCTGGTTCATGTCCATCCTTGGATTTAGTAGTCAACATTTGTGCTGTTTTCTTGGTTTTCCCGAAGCTGAGGATGAGGCCAGTCTTCATCCAGCCCTGGCATCAGGTGGGGCTGAGCTTTATCCAGCCCTGGCATAAGATGAGGCCAGGCTTTATCCTGCCTTGGCATCGCTCCATGGCTGCGGCTGGTGCTGGGACCTTGGGGCTGCTTGGAGCTGGCACTGGCCTTGCCTGGGGTGGGTGTACAAAAATCCCTTCCCAAAGGGCAGGAGAGGGATGGGTAGGACTAAGGAAAAGAGTTTTTAAAAAAGCTTAGTATTTCATCTATCATCACTACTTACTTGTGCTTGGGACTGTCCCATTCAGAACTGCTCCTCCATCACCCCTCCTGCCTTCACGGGATGCTGCCAGAGCAGAGAGTGCTGGGGATGAATGGGAATTGCAGACATGCCAAAACCACTCCAAAAGGCATCATTTAGGGACACGGTATTTAAGGGCCTGTTTAGCAATGCTGTGTGAGCACCAGCTCAGCCCACCCAGTGCCAGGAGGCTGCTGCCAGCCGTGTCCCCACAAAACCTTTCTGTGCAGTGTCCCCCTTTGGCTCCTCAAATGCTCCCATTACTCTTAGACAGGAGTAAATTCCTTTTCCAAGGCACTTGAGAGCTTTTGGATTTGCTACCTAGAGAGTTTCTGGGAACAAAAGTCCCACGCAGATATATTTACGAGACGTCTCCTGGAGGAAAGGGAAATCAAACTGAAGCAGAAGTTATTGCTCTTACAGGAGAGCCAGTGGAATATTTTTTTTTAATTAAAACTTTCCAAAAAGAAAAATTTGGCTGGAACGCTTACTAAATGTTCCCATTTTGGGCCAGCGTTAATAGTGTCGTAAACATCAGTTTATTCCAAGAGAAATTAAAGATAGGAAATGCTTTTCTAAACCAGCCTGACAGGGCATTTGATGCTTAATATTAAAGTCATCAATCAAAATGATGTGAAAGCTGAGTGGTGGCATTGCCAGTGGGCAGAGCCTCTTCTGTGGTCCCTGGCCCATCATTTCAGGCATTAAAAAAAAAAAAAAAAAGAAAAAAAAAGAGATGGTGCAATAATATCTGTTGGAACTGATGTCAGATGAGTCTCACGGCACAGCCCTGCCATGTCTCTGGTCAATGGCTCAAGTCCCCCAAGTTGGCCATGGCCAGGCCACCACTTGGTCCCAGTGGCCACTGACACATGTGGCATTTCTGAGGTCCCCACAGACCTGTGGTTGGGCTGCCCTTGTCTCTTTGTGGATTTTCTGAAGTTTTGAAGGAGGAAGTGAAGCATCTTGGATGGTTTGAGAGCACCCAGGCTACTGTCAGCACTCCTGTCACACCCCCCAGTTCCCTGCTGGGGACTTTGATTGGGGTGGAATGTCTTGTGGTTGGATTTGGGTTGGGTTGGTTTGGGTTTGGAATTGTATGGGGTTGTGTTTGGATTGGGTTGGATTTAGGTTGGGTCAGGATTAGGTTAGATTATATTTGGGTTGGGATTAGTTTGAGTTGGATTGTGGTTGGATTAGTTGAGTGGGGCTGGGTTTGCTGTTGGGTGGTGGTTGGGTTTGGGTTTGGGGTTAGGTTGGGTTGGAATTGGGTTGGGTTGAGTTAGGTTTGGTGTTGGATTGGGATTGGTTTGGATGCTTTTTCCCTGGTGCATCTTGAGGACGTTTCCTCTTGTCCTGTTGCTGGTTGCTTGGAAGAAGAGGCCAAACCCCCTGGTTTGTTGACACCAGTTCAGCACATCGATGGATCAGGTGGGTGTGTAGCCAAGGGAAGAATTTACCTGCACAAACCCAGAGCCTCGTGGTGGAGGGATGTGGTGTTTCATCAGCAAGCTTGTGGTATTTTAATTATTCTAATGAACCAGAAACCTCAAAGCAATTATAGTTTGTACATTTGGGCTAATTCAAAATTTTAGCTTTTGGGAAATAAAGATTAAAAGCAAAGGTGTTTTTTTAAGAAATAGCTGTTTAAGGCTGTATTCTCTGGGTGAGGAGCTGATTGTTTGCAGATGAGCTTGGCAAAGCAGCTGGTAATTTAGCACCACGCTGACGGCTCACAAGGTAGCACCTACCTATTACTTATTGTAAATCCTCCCTTCTGCTAATGAAGCTTATTCTGCTTCTAAACCTCAGACAAAAGGGTCTAGAAAATCACACCTGGGCTCTAAACTCACTGACGCATGCAGGAAGGGGAAAAAATCTGCAGCAGCCGGGTGCCCTGGAGACCAGCCGTGGGCTTGGATTAAGAAGGGATGGCAGAACAGGGTCTGGAGGTGGGAGTGAGGCAGAGTTTGAACAAAACCATCTCCACTGGGAGATTTCTGTGTCCCTTCTGCCCTGCGTCCATCTGTCTGGGAGCCCTCCACAATTCTTTACCAACCTCCTGCCTGCTGCTCCCCCGTTCCTGCCCTGCACTGGGGTCCAGCTGTTACTCTGGGCAATCAGGTAATCACACATCTGCAGATCAGTCAGAGCTTTCCTTCACAACCCACCTGTGAGTGAAGAGTGGTGGAGGAGCAATGGGTGATGAGAGAGGCCTTGGGAATGAAGGGCTGGAAAGTGGGAGCAAAGGAACCCTTGATGTCAGCACCTCCCTGGCACAGGGGGCTGGAAGGGGCCTTAAAAATCATCTTGTTTCACCCCCTGCCATGGGTAGGGACACCTTCCATTACACCAGCTGGTTCCAAGCCCTGTCCAACCTGGTCTTGAGCACTTCCCAGGGATGGGGCACACACAGCTTCCCTGGACAGCTGTGCCAGGGCCTCCCCACCGTCACAGGAGAGAAGTTCTTCCCAATATCCCCTTTAATCCTCTTCTCAGACAGTGTTAATGCCATTTCCCCTTGTCCTGTCTCTCCATGCCCTTGTCCAGATCCCCTCTCCACAAATACACGTAAAGGTAAGTTCTCATTTCCAGCTGACCACTCTGAGCCATCGGGGGTGGCTCCTGCTGCTCCAGCAGCTGGTGAGGATCTTCTCCCCAGGCTGCACTGGGAAGTGCCTCCGTGTCTGGTTCTGCTGGCACTGCTGGTGCCCAGGACCAGCAGTGGGGCTGGTGACCCTCCGTGGCCCTACAGCCCATCCCTTTGGGATGCGCTGCTGCTGCAGCTGCTGCAGCTGGGGTTCTGGGTCTGCTTGTAACTCGTCCTTCCAGCCGCTGTCGGAGCAGCTCTTGTGCAAACAAGCTCATTCTAATGCTGTTTACCTACGATGACTCCTGAGGGAGAGCTACCGGCCTGGATGGCAGCCAGTGCTGGGCTGAGCAGGGAGCGTCTGCCGCGTCCTGCCCACCCGGCTGAGCCGCACCGTGACCCTTCCACGGGGTCCAGGTGCTGGGGAGGGCTGGGGGTCCCACGGGGGCACTGTGGAGCTCGGGCTTGGCTGGTCCTGCTTGGCCCTGGCTGTGGAGAAGGGGCACGGATCAGCCACATCTGCCTGATTCCTGTCCCACTCCCACAGGTCCTGCAGATGTTGCGTTGCTTTTTGAAGCTTATTAATTTTGCTGTAGCCATTATCTATAACGAGCATTTCTGGGTCTGGGAGATGCACGTGCTCCTTCTGCCTCTAGGTTTTTTGGTTGGGGGTAGGGGAGGTGTTTGAGGGGTTTTGTGTTGGTTTTTTGTTTTCTTTTTCCTTGTTTGTTTGTTGGTTGGTTTGGGGGGGGGGGGCGGGGGGGTGTTTGTTGAATTTGGAGTTGGCTGGGTCTTTTTATTCATTACTATTGCTGCACTGGTACCTGAAGTGCTGCTGCTCGGAGCCCCAGGACTGCCCTCCAGCCACCCGGAGCAGAACCAATTACACCACCAGATCCTAATTGAGCCGCTGTTTATTATTTATTTCCCCAGCAACCACGATATATTTAGCCCAACAGCTTTGAGCTGTTTCAGCCCCATTATGCTCAGCAAATCCCAGCAGCATAATGGGAGTGGATGCTGGCCATGGCAGGGGCAGCCGAGGGGCACCAGCACCATGAGCCCCCCGGGACCCCAAGGGGGAACCCCCGACCTCCCCGTGCCCCCAAGAGGGGCTGGGTTTGCCCCAGGGCAGAGGGTGTGGGTGGAGAAGGGAGACTGACCCACGCCAGGGGAGAAGCATCTCTGCAGAAGGGGAGGCTGTGAGAGCTCGTCCCTTGGGTTTCCTTTGGCTTGCCAAGGGTTGGGTTGGGCTGGTTGGATTTCTTTTTTTAATTATTTTTAGCAATTGGTCTGGTTTGAGCCCTGTAGACCAGCCCTGTGTTTGTTTGGGGCAGGAACACGTGCAGCTTGGCTGCAGTTCAGCTGTGGAAGTTCTGCCTGAGAGCCAAAAAGGGAAAAAAAGAAAAGGGTATGAGAGAAATGAGGAATTTAAAATGCTGGGCCTTAATTTTGGATAGGTTCTTGCAGGAGGCTGGAGATAGGTTTGCTGAGGCCTAGGCAGATTCCTCCTGGGGTTGGGGACAGCAGGGTCAGCCCCCCATCACCTGTGCCACTGCCTGTACCCCCTGCCCTGCAGCAGCTCAGCTCCTCAGGGACAGCCTCTCATCTCCAGTCCCTGGAGATACATCCCGCTCGTCCACATCTCCTTGGGGACGTATTTGCCCTGTGCTCAGTTCTTTGGGGACACATTTCCCCCATGCTCCGCTCCTTGGGGACACCCCCCATTCCTGCTGCCCATCACTGGGCTCACCAGCCCACTTTTCACAGTCTCAGCCCATCCTCCCACATTAGCAACACAATTAGTCCCACATTAGATGCTGCCTCAGCAGTTTCCCCTCTACCTTTTCATGTGGTTTGATCTCCAATCATCAGATCCCATAATTAAGAGGATTCCACTTACTTGTTATTTTTTTAACTCAAAGTTCCCTGTTGTGACCTCGGAGAATATCCTTAATTGTGCTTTGGAGTTGTGTCAGGCCTGTAATGGATTGGATAAGGATATTTACCCCTCTTGCAGAATGATTTTTATCCTCTTTTCCATGGGCTCGAGCATTGGACATCAATGAATTTCTAATCCCTTCAGAGGGTTCCTTTGCTTGTGGCTCCTGTAGTCCCTGATGGTATCTTGACAGGAACACTGGGAACATTTGGGAACCCTCTGGGATAATCACTAACTTAGAGCCAAGGAGTCTTTTATTCTGTAAAATCCCAGTATTTGTGGATCACATGGCACAGCTCTGTGTGCCCAGAACTCAACACGAGCTCCTGCTGCAGCGGGGAGACAGCCATGGACAAACCAGCCTGTTGGGATCGTCACAGGGACAAATACAAACTCAAGAGCCCAAATATTAAATGTCAAAATTGTAAAAATGGCATTTAATGGCATCTTTTCCAAACCAGTTTGAAATGCCATTGTTTTATTGGGATAATGCGAACACAACAGAAATCATGAAATGCCATCTCATGCTGGGCTTTATCCGGATTTCTTGGAAGCTGAGAATGGAGCTCCAGAAAGCAAGTAACTGCAAAACAAGGTGTCAGTGAGAGCTGCAGCCCCCCGACCCCCAACCCATCCTCCCAGGGCAGGGCAGCACCACGGTCATGCTCCAGCCATGGCCAACAGTGGGACAGAGAACAGGAGGGGCAAAAATCCTGCAAGGAATCAGATCCTGGACTGAAGATGCCTTTGATGTCAATTACTTTATAAATGGAATGGAACAAATGGTATTTTGGGTGGAATGTGAACACACTGAGGGCTTGATGCACTTGCCGTGACTCTGGAGTTCACGAGCCACAGAGCAGTTATTTTATCCTAATAGCTGATGTCTCTCCTTAAAGAATCTTTCCATAATTGTTTCACGAATAAACACGGTTATTGTAAATCCTATTCTTGTATTGCCTCTGACCCCCATCCACAGCCATCCAGCTTGGGAATTGCCAAAGGGAAATTTATGTAAGCTTCGTTTTAATTGCAAACAATTCGAAGAAATCATTCCCTGCTGGGAACTCGGCCTTTTACGCTGCAGTTAAATGAGATTTTATTACAGCACGGCTCGCTCTGCTGCTCAGGGGGTGAAGGCGTGAGCTGTGCTGAGGTTTTAGTTACTGATGGATTGGAGAGACATTGACATTCGAAAACCCTGGTGGCCACAGGGCAGAGAAGGAACTTCATGACAGCATTTTCTGTTCCAGGGCTGAGACTTTCTGAAACCAAGTGCAGCGTCATCACAGCCAGACAGCAGCACCTTTCAGTGTTGCTGATTTAGGGAGTCCTTTTTCATAACTTGAGTTAAATCCTGCCTTTGGGAAGATATGATCCTGCTGCACAGGACTCAGTCCTGCTGGCTCAAGGGCAGTTCAGACCTTTAGGCTGGATTCCCACAGCCCTTCCCCTGCCCAGGACCCCCATCCCAATCCAGACCTCCCCCCAACGCAGCAATACCCAAGGCTTTATAGTACCTTTCATTTTCTCTTTCACTTAATGTCTGGTGTCTGGTACCTGCCCTGGGAAGGAGCTTTTATCACATTCTGACAAGTATCAGATACTTGAGAACCAGTGAAGTGACAAAAGGAATTTTAAATCATAGAATCACAGTGAGTTGGGTTGGAAGAGACCTTAAACTCCTCTTGTTCCACCCCCCTGCCATGGGCAGGGACACCTTCCACTAGACCAGGTTGCTCCAAGCTTCGTCCAACCTGGCCTTGAACACTTCCAGAGATGGGGCAACCTCAGCTGTTCTGGGAACCTAAATCAATTCTTTGCTTAGCTTTAATACATTTTGTGCTGTTTTCCTTACTTAGTTTTAATACATTTTGTGCTGTTTTCCTCAGTTGAACTGTCCTGGCAGCTTTAGCCCTTCTCTGAGGTGGGCACAGGTCAGGCTGCTCCAAGGCACATTAGAGAACCATGGTTCTGATTGGTCTCCAGAAAGTGGGTATTAGAATGCAAAGGCAAACATAGACAGTAGTGATTTTGAATTAAATTGTTAATTTGAACTTCATGATCAGAAATTTTCCTGCTTCAGAACTTGTATGGCAGCAATTCGCTCCAGCACAAGTAATTCCTACGTATGAGGTGAATAGTAAGACCAACACAAATGAACTGACTCGCTGTCGGACCCAACCCTCCAGGATCACAGCAAACACTTCACAAAAGCATTTTGGAGCCATTTAATGAAAAAAGCAGAATTTTATTATATGGTTTCTGTCCATTATTCGGCATTGCTGTAAATGGCTCACATTTACTGCAACTTCTGTACAGATGTGTGGCTTTGTATTACCAGAACAGCAAATTTAAATGAAAAAATAAATGTTCAACAATTCCACACAAGCTTTTACAGTCCAACATTTCACTGAGTAGGTGAAAACTACAGACTTGTTACTACAGAATTATTCAGCATGAATAAAAAACTACAACTTTTATTTTTAAACAGGAGTCACTGGTTTAATTTTTTCTTTTATGCTGTTTAAAATTGCTGTGATAAAAATAATGATTTTTTTAATAATGCCATACACCGGTATGATATAGGATTCGTCCCCAGTATATATCTTTTTGTTTAATATACAAAATAGAGTAATGACCCATCGCTGACTCTGCTGTTGTGCAGGTTGTTGGAGGTGGGGTGTTTTCCACACACACACAGCCTTTCCTCGGATATGAGGCCTCCGGCTGGAGAGGCACTCGACCTTCCTGGAAAATTTGGTTCCTATGTAATGTCGATGGCTCAGCAACCCCTGGTTGCAGACTGGGCTAAGGATAGAGCGTGACTGGTATATAATCATGGAATCCCCAACTGGTTCGGGTTGGAAGGGGCCTTAAAGACCATCGTGTTACAACCCACGGGCAGGGACACCTTCCACTAGACCAGGTTGCTCAGAGCTCCATCCAGCCTGGCCCTGAACACTTCCAGGGATATAATAATACAATCTTTATAAAATCTCACTCTAAGTCATGTCCCTGAAGTCCTCCCTCTCCAAAACTCAACTACGGGATGTTCCCGCAGCCGACGTTCATCCAGGCACTTCCTCCTCTTTCCTACCTTTCTCTGTGAAAATGGCGAGGTCATTTTTCGGCATCAATTGGCACCTATTCCCAGCCCCCCTCCCCTCCCTCTGCCCTCCCTCGTGCCGGTCCCCCAGCGCCCCCCTGTCCCGGTGTCCCCCCCTAAGGCCATTGCGAGCGCCCGGCGCGTCCTGAGCTGCCCCCGCCGTCCCTGGGCGGATCCGTGCACTTTGTGATAAGGCACTGAAGAGCCAAAGTCAGAATTCTCCCTGCTTTATCCAGAGTGCAGGGACTACCCACTGCTACACGGACTACGGATAACAGGACATGGACTTCTCACTGCTGACTAAAGCACTACGTTTTCTCACTGGTGAAGTTTAGAACTGAACAGCACGTACAGGACGATTCTTTCTCTAACATCACAGTTTCCTTTGTTTTTCCTTAAATCCACAGACTAAAAATGAATATACAGGCAAACAGACATAAGGGGCAGAGAGCCTCTCCTCCTGCATGACCAGTTCCCTCACGGGGGGATCACAGAATCCCAGAATGTGGGTTGGAAGGGACCTTAAAGCTCATCCAGTTCCAACCCCCAACTCAATCATCTGCTGGAGTTCACTGCAGTTGCTTCTGCTGGCAAAAATGCCAGGATTGGGGTGCGTGCAGCACCCCAACCCACACACATGCTGTGCCCCAGGCTCTGAATGAGGGCTCTGGGGATACAAGTTTATAAAACATTCTCAAAAGTAAGAGCAGGTTTCCTTTGAACCAAAGACCCCCCCCAAACCCAAGAGCACCAAACTCCTATCTGTATCTGTATCGCAAACAGGCGCAGGAGGATTCCCACTGAATTGGGCTGGATATTGTAATTAAAATCCCGACCTTTACCTGTTACAAAATGTACATATTCTGTACAGATCAAAGGAGAGAATGATTCTTTTCTTTTATTAAAGATGCTATTTTACTTCGAAGTACTGAATATAGGATCTTTTTTAATAGGTGTAACATTGAAAAAGATTTAAGAAAGGAGAATTGAGTTTCCTAATTCAGTTGGAAACCAATGTTTGCTGAAAGTAGAAATGTGCTGTGGACACCCCATGCTCTGTATTTACATATTGCTGGCACCTGGATGCAGATTATTGCCCAATTTTGAAGCAGTTTTTGCTGTGGGAGTGAGGCTGTGTATGAAATTCCCCCGGGGAGGAGTTCAGAGCTGGGTGTCCTGGCTGACAGTTTTTGCAGTGGGGGTCTGGTTCAGCTGTGCCTCGGGAGTGGTTCCCGACTATACAGATAGGAGCATCCCACCCAAAAGCCAACGGGAATTTTTACACAGTGATTCAATAAACACAAACCCAACCCTACAAACACCCACAGAGCACAGGCTTTCCCCTCTGAACAAAGCACTTCTTTGGATACGAACACCGACGCCTCCGGTGCTTCCTCCAGCCAAACCACACAGAACGGGTTCCCACTCAGCATATTTGTGACCCCTACAAAAAATATAATTACATGTATCATGATAAAGCAATCTCATCTAAAAATCATCCTTATTATACACTATACAAGCTATTTTACAATCATTTAATAAATTGCTTTTAAAGCTGCAGTAGCCCTTCCCTTCTTTTCTTGGATCAGCGAATATACCGATTATACATATTTGAAACTATAACTAAATATAAAAATATATTAGGTTTTGTATTTTCTCAGATGATCTTTCTCATTTCTATTACACAAATAATCTGGCCACTTTGAGTAAAAATCAAATTTTAGAGTGGCTTAGTAAATATTTCAATTTTGAGATACAGAAAATTGTTAAGGTGCACGTAGAAAAGGCTACTACAGCTTCTAAACGTCGGAAAATATCCTTATCAATGGCAACAAGGAGAAATCCACAAGGCCTATGGGAATTTATGGCACGCCAGGAATTCAATGTGAAGGGCTGCAGCCTTACAAAGACAGAAAGTTTGACAGACAACTCTAAGACCACGAACTCAGTAGCGGAGCTTTCCTGTTTTCCAGGAAAGAGGATGGAGCAGTCAGTGACAGGTGGAGATATGGAATTGGGTCTCTAACCAGGTGAGATTGGAGCTGGGATATCCAGTCACAGCTGCACGGCCGCTCGGACATCTCCCCGGAGAGGAGGACTCTGGAATCCATCTGGGAGAACAAACCCAAACCACTGGGTGCAATCACACGTCCACCTCCTCTGTTCGTGGGGGGTTCCAGATATACTTGTGTGATGACAGGCTTAAGTGTACAGAAAAAGTGAGTTTCTCCACACAGAAGTAAACTTTTCTGAAGCTATGCATATTTTCCTGAAAATTTCCTGATGGGCAGTCAGGACTGATCTTCTTGGCATCAATGCAGCCCGTGACTCTTTGCGTTATGGCTGTTGCATCATATGCAAAAATCAGGCTTCTTTTTTTTCAATATATAAAATAACCTGCTCATTTACATCCAGTGAGGACTGGGTTAATTTTCTATGAATCTGCATATCCAAGACTTTTGCAATATACCAAAAGGATTTGTTTCATTCGGATCTACTGAAATGAGATTTGAGAGTGTTCTCCCACCCACCCTGGCCCTTAAAAAAAGCCAAATTTTTATAGCCGCTTTGACAGTTGAAAGCGATTAGGTTAGAAAAGCCCAACCCATTTTCACATGAATCTACTCGAGAATTTACTGTCTAGAGGTCGTTTAGGAAAGCTACGAGCTGCCCCACCTTAAAAAACCAGCTGTACAATAGGCATCTTGAAGTATTACAAAAAAATTACGTAAGAAAAAATGAACAAGCCGAGTTCACGGTATATAAAGTTAAAGGAAATTGCTAAAACCAGACAGTAATAGCTATAAAAGGCACAACTTCCCTTTTCTGATATACACTTGTAAACTTTCTTCAGGTTACATGCATAAACCAAAATGCTACCTTAACTTTAAAAAAAAAATAAATCCAAAACACTTTACTAAAATAAAAAAAAAAAAGCCTAAAAAATTGTCTCCAGCCAACTGCAGCAATTAATTAATTAGCAGAATGTTCGTAACAGCCTCAGAGCTTGTCACTGGTGGTTTGATGCATCCGGGGATGGTGCACGAGGGGAGAGAGAAAATTTCTTACAAATAGGATTTACGATTTCTTTTCCTTTCCTTTCTCCCCAGTTCTTTCCCAAATGGGAGAAATCCGCTGCTTCTCCAGCCTAACTCTTGGCCCTCTGTAAACCACATGTAGTGCATAATTACAAAAGAAACACCGCTGCGAGGACAAAAGGAACAAGTTCTGTAGGTTTTCTCTTTACAAAACAAAGCTATCGAGTGACGGTTTCTTAAGGCAACCCTTTGTGTTAAGGCAGTCACTTCTGATGAAACAAGAGCTTCTTGATATTTCCATTGGAATATTTTGGTATCTGATTGCTGATGATTTCTGCCAACATTTCTGGGAACTCAATACTCATGGATTTATCCAAAAATGTCTGGAAGCAAAAGCTCAGAAGATTTTCAACCACCTACAAGTGATAAGGCAAAGAATTACTGGCACACGAAGATGTACAGAAGAACCACTCACCTCCATCCTCCTCCTCCCCAGTCCCTGCCCATGGATGAGGCACATCCCAGCACCCTCACCCTTGCTCCTAAAGGATGTGCGCACAGGTTTCCTCGTTTAATTAATTAATCCTTGTCAATGGTGCTCCAATATAAACCAAGCAAACAGATACAAACACGGAAGAGATTCAGTAGCAATTCCCATTCCAGCAGATAAGTAACACACACATGGATAAGCTTAATTAGATCTTTCCAGGTGCTTGGTACAGCAACAAATAAAAAAACTAATTTTGAGGTTGTCAAAGTTTCCCCACCTTAAACACTGCTTGGACTGCTTTGTGCTTATATGTGTAATTTAGAATTATCTTGCCAAAGAAGATGGTCTGGATTCCAAAATTCCTTGCCAAATTAGTCCACTGCTAACACAACACACAGCGCTGAGGCATTATTTTAATGCAATTTCAAACTGTTCCATAAATTCCTTACTAGTTGTCTCTGAGATAACACAGGTTTTAAACTTCACTTCTCTGCTACTACTGCAAATCATTTACAGTTTCTGCGTTCCTCCATTTTAAAGCAATATAGTTTTTAAAAACTAAAGAGACTGACAATTACATTACTTATCAAATTAATCGCTGTGGATTCCACTGCCAAAGTATCCTGAGAGCAGCATGTTCATGGCTGTCAATCTGCCTTTAGTTAAGACAGCAGAGGGGCATGAAACTCCTCCTCCCCCATGGTATTTATCTCTCTAAATAATAAAAGCCTAGAGGAGATCACTGCCACCGCCCCAAACGTATTTATCTGGAATGCCTACAGCATTCCTTTCAGGACTTACATCATGCATAGAGTCCAGCAGTTTAGTCAGTTGATAAAATCGCTGCCAGTTCTGGCTGGAGTTCCCTTCTCTCTTCACGATGGCCTTGCCCAGCTCCTTGATGTACGTCATCCGGATTTCTTCAAACAGAGACTGACTCTTCAGGCCTTCCTTGGGAACTGTAACATTGATATGAACCTTTAAGACATTATCAAACTATGAACTGTGCCATTATTTAACTTGTCTTACATCAGGAACTGTAGTGATAGGACAAGGAGTAAGAGGGGAAATTTAGGTTAGAGATGGGAGAGATTCCTCCCTGGGAGGGTGGGCAGGCCCTGGCACAAGTTGCCCAGAGCAGCTGTGGCTGCCCCATCCCTGGAAGTGTTCAAGGCCAGGCTGGAATGAGATGAGCTGTACAGTCCCTTCCAACCCAAACCAGCGTTTGACTCTATGAAAATGACCAAAAGGATTCGCACTGACTGAAATGACAGCAGACAAAGAAAGAGAAGGAACTGGGACTGACAACTAGCTGAACAAAATAAAATCCCGAAGGTATCTCACCAAGAAACAGAGGGAAGGGAATCAGTCCTTGGAGGCAACAACACCCAGCCCTGGAATTGCCATGATGAGGAACCACCAGGGCTGGAGTTCTAGTGTCCTCCACGTCTGGGGAAATGTGACATTAGAAAGATTCCATAAAGAGTCTGCATGTCAGAGGAAAAGCAAGGGCAGGATCACAGGATGGTTTGGCTCAGAAAGGATCTTGAAAGATCATCTAGCTCCAAACCTCCTGACATGGATCAAGTAACGCGTCCAGCCAAGGACTGACAGACTGGAGGGACAACAAACTGACTGCCCAAGCCATGGAGGAATCGGGGAACAGACAGAGCTTTTTGGAATAGGGATATGACATCGAGATAGTGCTGGGCAGATGAGGACCAGGGGGTCAGAAACCCAAGGTGTGGGAACTCAAAACCAGGTTAAGTCCCTGTGCCTTCATCCTCCTATGAGGATGGTCCTCCTAAAGGCCAAGGACCAACCCAGACAAACAAGCATATGGACTCCACTGGTCCATAAGATCCTTCATCTGAAGCCTTTGATTGCCTTGGTGAAGTGAATGGAAAGACCTGAAGACACAGAAGAGAAAGAGCTGAGACAAAGGCAACTGAAAGCAAGAGAGGAAGACACAGGTCATAAAGCACATTCCCTTCCTCAGAAAATCCAACCCTTACTGCACCATCAGCATCTGAGAGATGCTGAAGTCTCATTGGCTTTGCCTACACAGGAGATGAAAGATGTCAACTGTTGTTTCAATAATTCACATGTAAAAGGTCTGCGAGCTACATCTCTGTGTGAGCTACATGTCCAGACCTGTGTGGGATTCCTGCTTTACTCCTCCTTCTCTTCTCTTGGAAAACTTAACCCAGAAACACAATAAACCAATTAAAATTGTAAAGTCGTGGATTAAAGAGCTATACAAATTCCAGCTATTCAATTTGCAGAAGCTCCACAATGTACCACTTACACAATGTATGTCCTCGACAAAATATGAAGATATATTGTCTTTCACACTAAACTGAATGGAGGGGCCTCTCTGGGCAACACCAGCACCCGCCTGGCCTCGCTCCTGAATGGGCTGAATTCTGCCAGTGCTGCCTTGTCCCCACGTCTGCCATGGAAATTTCTCTAAGGAAATTTCCAATTCCTGTAAGGAAAGTTGGCCTACACCACACCCAAACACTTGAGGAATTTTTGGGAGAGATTTCAGAATCAACCAGAAACTGTTCTGAATCTGCAGTTTTAGGGAAGTTTTAAGTTCCTGCAAAGCCCACGGCTGTGAGAGGCTGCGAGTTTCCTGTGAAAAGAGCCCTTGTCCCAGTTCTGGGCTTGGCAGCGAGGCTGTGCCAGGCCCTGCCAGGCTGATGGGGCGTTGGGTGCAGGGGGAATTGGCCATGGCACCTCAGTGCCCCTTCATGCTGCCCCTGCTCACACCCACCACTCACTGCCCTGCAACGTGAGCAGTGCCAGGCTATGCATTCCTCCTGCTCCTCTCAGGGAAAGCCCGAAGTAAGCAAGTTCTCATTTCTTTTTAAGAATTAATGCTGTTATTCACTGGAAATATTAAAGATAAGGAATGTTTACACCCTCTGAGCAATGAACTGTTTGAACTTAATAATATTTACTTTCCATCATGTTCAAGGTCCGTTCCAACCCAAACCACCTGATGAGGATGATGCAGAAGTACTGCGCTGAATCATCTTGACTTGCACTGCTGCTCTTGCTCCCTTCAAAGCTGGCACCTGTCACTGCACTGCACTGCAACCAATCTGACAGGCAGGAGCAGGAACACGTCGGCAGCTCCTGTGGGACCGCGGGGATCGCTGTGATGGCCGTGGGATGGGATTTCCCAGGACACACAGGCACAGGCTTTCCTGGTGTGAGGCGAGGTGCCCAGCTCACACCCACTCCCAGCACACACACACACACACACACACACGTGCTCTGTGCTGGCTGAGTCCTGGACTGCAGCCAAGCCAGGGCTGCAGCTGAGATCCTCAGGGAGCTACGGCCTCAGAGAGCACGGCAAAAACGAAGGCACTGTGTACCAGTGACAGCAACAGAGGGGAAAAATAACACTGCAGAAGTTATTTACATATAGTAACCTGTGTGAGTTATGTTGTCTCAGTTTATTTCTGTATATTCTAAAAGCATTATTGTGACACCACCTTTGACCTTTCATGCAGTACGGACAGAATTTTCCGAAGCTGTGACATGTTTAACCCCACCATAACCTACTGAAAGATAAAAACCATCCTGCATTGTATTATGTAAATCTATCTTAGAATACCTATTGCAAATTCACCACATACTTTTGTGGCTGTAAATGCCAAAAGCTTGGTACTGAGCTGTTCACCTACTTGTAGAGAGGAGAAGCAATGTCTTCATGCAGAGGTACTCCTCGTAGGAGACTTGAAGCCGTGAGAGCTCCCGGGCGACCATAAGCATGTGTTTGCATTGTTCATACATACAGGGGAGATTCATCCTCTGCCTAAGGAATAAAAGCACTGGAATTAGTTACAGCTCCAGGTATCTGGAAGTTCTACGTCCCCCTTTTTCCAGGCTGCGTTCAGAGCAGCAGCGGCTGCGGAGGCAGACAATAAGCTGTACGTGAGCCATCGCACAGCGAAATGACGCTCCATTTTCTCGTGAGCCCATCGAGGTGATTGCCTTGGTTACACAGATAAACACTGGCCCAGCACTGCAGAACGAGGGAGCCTGACGTGCTGAATCCCAGCGCCACAAAGGGAGCCTGTCTCTACCAAGGACCAGCAGCACGCTCCGTTATCAACACACGTCAGCACAAACTTGACATCAAAATTGAGTTCAGTCACCGTGTGACAGAGTTCTCCAAGCCTGGCAGTCCCAAAGTATTTCATCTTTCTAAAGAAACATGATGATGTGATACCCTAGAGATGAGATTTCTCTAATTCTTTCAACATTTTTGCGAAGTGCACCCAATTTAGTATCTATTTCCTCACTACTGACAGCAGTAACTTTCTGTAATGCCTCAGTTTTTTATACTTGTATCTGTTCACATTCATAAAGCAATGACTAGCACTGCAATTAAATTTCATTACCTTCACAGTGTAATAATCAAGTTTCTAACCATAAATGGAAAGTCATGTTGACAACCAAAGGAAAATCAAACCAAAGAAAATCTGGGAATCAGAATAACACATTATGCTTTTATATATTCTTTTCGTTTTTTTTCCCTTTTGCAATGAAACCTTGCATCAAGTCAGGAACTCCTTTTATTTAATACCTCATCTGACACAACAAGCCCATTTATGTGTGCTTAGACAGCTGCTTATGGTGAATATTACAGAACTAGTTTTGGGTAGGAAATGAAGAAAAAGAACAGATTAATTCCAAAGAGTGTAAGATAGATTTATGCTTTTCCATGTTTTTTTTTGGTAGACAAAAAGACAGGCAAAATAATCTGTTTCCCATGCAGTGAGTACACAATCTCTCTGCAGGGATGTCAGCACTTTATTTTTCATTAACAATGTGTCACCTTTCCTAAGTCATCAGCTATTAAATATTAAAATCTACAAAGAAACAAAATGGGATCCTTGTGCAAGTTGAGAGTAAGATTTGGTTATGAAACTACAGTTCCTTCAAAGCCGATCAGTTTTGCACTCTCCATTCCTTAGCCCTGCAGGAGGGTTATGTGATGTACCCTCACAAGCATCTTAAGAAGCCCTGAGTAGAAAGAAGAAACACACCTTTCTCAAGGTGCAAAAACCAGAGAATAACAGGAATTCCAGGGGGGTTTGAGAGATAGAAATACAAGCGACTGAAAGAGTATAAAACCAGAACAAGCATAAGTGTAAAACCCCACTGTTTCCAAATGGAGCTGCTGGACAATTCCTTCTGAGTGGAACAGGACACTGCACTGCTTTGTACCTACAGCTACAGCCTGTGGGCACCCACACGAACCCAGGAACACTGGCTTTATGTTAGAATTCCATAACCAAGGAATAGCAGCGCAAATACAAAGTGCACACAAGGTAAAGCCGCATGAAACAGGAGTAAGTGCAATGCTGGGCTGTGGGATGTTTCTCAGGGCACTTGACACAAAGCCACCACTTGGCCGCTTGGCAAGCGCTGTCCTGACCCCTCCGGGCTGTATCAAAGGGCACCTCGGAGATTTCAAATTGAGTAATTTAAACACATTCTCTGACAGGGCTCAGCAGTTTTCCTCACGTAAAACTATGCCCATTTCTGGGCAGAAGGTTAAAATAAACATTATGAAATGGGTCAGCCTGTCGTTTGTTACTGTCTGCAGTAAATGCAACCACATCCACAAGGCTGAGAATCCATAAGACATGCTGACTCTGGGCAGCACCAAGGCTATGCGAACTGGAGTTCCCAAAAAATGAGAGCAGGCACAGCCCCCTCCCTTCAGCAAGGTCTGAGCATGGATTAGGCTCTGCCCTGTAGGCTGCGGCTCTGGCTGTGTCAGAGCACGAGGAAGCTGATTCACTGCCTCATCCTTAATGCTGGCTGGCAGACACTCTGGGAAGAGGTCCCAGCCATTCCCATCTCCGATCTCCTGGCCAGGGCACATCAGATGATCTCAGCTGCCACAGGGAGCCTGCCCGGGGACAGGGCTCAGGTCACGGACACAGAAGGGCAGGGCTCAGGGCTCTCTCCCTGCCTGCCCAGGATCCTGGTTCCCCTCCCTTCACAGGGCATTTTACCACCTCGATGGGTTAATTTACCCACATGTTGACCAGATGTAACACTTCAACTCACTGCTATACTTAGCTAATTAAAACACACATTGTACTCGGTGAGGACACCACACGTGCTGCCTTCTCAGCTGGAACTACCCACAGAACCATGCTGGCTTTCAAGCAGAGCTCTGGGACACCCAGGACCAGCAATCCCAGAGTGAGCCCCAGGAGCTCCCCAGGGACACTGGTGGGGCAGCAGCAGCTCAAGGCTGCTGCAGTTACTGCCAGGCACGTAAAAAGACTCCAAGAGGTGACTGGTGTGAAGGGATCCTGCTGTGGCAATTGCACAGAGTCCAACCCAATTCACCTCTTGCTCTGTTACTGTCCAATACCCCTCTGCTTTAGGGACCAGCCCCCCATGGGACACTGGAGGTGTTTCAGCTCAGCCCAGCCCATGGAACACATGGATATACATGTGCTTGCTCTGGGGGGATGTGTGTGGATGATAAAAGCACGTGATGGTTTTCAACACTGCTGTGAGTCACTCAGTTCAGTCAAGTCTGTAAAAGACTAAAACCCAGTAAACAAGACGCTGGTGTTCTGAACACCAGATGACACTGACTCCACAGAAGGAGCTACAAAAGAATGCTGGGAGAAAAATTTGGGGAGTAAGAGAACTGACAAAACATTGCTTATACAACTGTAATCACTTGTTATTTTTCAATTTAAATACACCAATACAGCTATTCTGTATGGCAGATGAGATTAGAACAACGAGACCACGAAAGTGACCTCATACCTCAAAGCAAGGAGCTACAATGATGAACATGCAACCAGAGGCAAAATGCCGAGACCCAGGACTTCCAGGAACTTCTTTCTCAAGCTGTGCAGCATTTAAATGGCATTTGCCACTTGAAGAACACAACTGTGCACTGTCACTGTGCTCACTGTAATTTTGGGCACCCTGTGACATACCCAGAGGTCGAAAGCTGATACAATACCAGTGCCAGTTCCAGCAGGGCATGTTTTGAATCACAAACTGGGGAAACAGTTATACAAGAGTGTAAAATCACAGGTTTAAATCATTTCCAAGTACTAAATAATGGCCTAAAGTCTAAGATTTACTCAGCTGCCAACTGTTTAAACAACTTAAATCGAGTTTTTTGTGTGAACACATGTATTATACATAAAATGATCAGCTAGTATAGACATACTTCCATTAAAAAGTAAATTATAGACGAACAGACATAAAAGTGGAATATTCAATAAATATTCAATTTTTAGGAGAAAACTGAGCAAATGACTAAGCTGCCATCTTAAGATTTAAGAACAGAATTTAATCCTCTTTCCCATCACAGACTGCATGAGCTGCTGCATCTTGCTACTCTGTGTAAGTAAGCAGTAACTACACAGAATGACACTGGCCAGGGCTGGCATAAGGATAAATGCACAACAGACTGATGTTGCTCAGATACTTGAGCAGATACATGAAGATAAAACAAGTCTAATTAATCCAATAAAGAAATCAATATTAAGAAAGTATTTTGCAGTTAAGTCCAACTGAACCACCAAGGCTTGGAGACCCTTCCAAAATGAAATTTCCCTCCCTGAAGCTGAAAGACACTGAATTGTACCAAGTAGGAGGACAAGGCTTTAAAGCTCAGAAACTGAAAGAATGGTTTCTAGAAACCCATCTAAAACCCCAAGAAAACTGAAACAGAAGTAACTGCACTTCTCTGCAACCATGGAAGCAACTCTGCATGCTCTGGTCTGTGCCATCCCCCTGCCCCATTGCCAGATGGCAACTATTACCTAATCTATCCAATATGGCCACATTTGGTAATTCAAATCAAAGGGCATGTTGTCCTTGCAGTAAAATCCAAATGCATTTTTCATTAAGTGTCCATGATGCCTCTCCTGTCCTGCCCAACATCCCAGTCCCAGCTGTCCCTCAAGCTCTTCCTGCCCCGAAACCTCACAACTCCTGCAGTGGTTTTACTGTTAGTCAGTATTTGTAATGTTTAACTCCAAGGTGGCTCTGTTTTATTGAGGGACGGGACATAAAAAGTTATGACCAGAGAGTTTTATAGAGAACCTGTAGCCCACTGGAGAAGAAACTGCAGTTCTCTCAGTCAGTGTGTTTTATTGAAAACAAATGTCATTCTGATCTACAATTTATGTACCAAACTGTAACTGGAAGGAGCCTGAGAATTACTGTTTGCAGTTTTGGGTTTTTCAAGAGTACTAACACCTGGCTGTGAAGCTCTGTGGTTTTGATCCACTGATAAAACAGGAGACCTCTGACGTAAGGCAAAGTAGATGTTGTTACACTTAGGGACAACATCAATTATTTTAATTCTACCTCATAGAGACTATTCTGCTCCACAGACAGAATTCTAAGCCACAGACATTCTAAGCACTTTAACAAACACAAGTACACAGATGGGCCCTCATGTGCCATCTCCTCCTCACCTTTTTTTGAAGTTACTACTATAAGCCAGTGACTACAGTTTATAAAAATCTGAATAAATATTTACATTGGAAAAAAAAAAGGGGGAGGGAATAAATAAACATGAAAAAGGAATAGTCTGAAATGTAAACAGCTGATCTCACAGAAAATGTAACCATTACTGTATTTTTTTCAAAAATGGAAAATATTTGGGAGATCTGAAGTGCAACAGAAACAAAACTATTATGACTGTGTCAAAGCATGCCAATGATATTGCCTCCACTGTAAGGCCAGGAAACAAAGACATGAACAAGATGCAATCACCTCAACAATCCCAAATTCCCTCTTTCCCTCCTCTACAAAACAGTCACTGCACAAGAGAAATCTAGAAAAATACAAAGATAACGATGTGTCGTGCAAGAAAAAATATGTCCAAATATTCCACCAAATTCAACTTTGCTTGAAAATTGATAACAAAGTCCAAAAAGAAAATACAAATCAGGCAGGTTGTTCCACCTGTAACCTTGTCTTTTCAGCCCTACTTTAATCAGGCTCAGATAGAAATGTTTGAGGGATTGGGAACTCTGGGAAACTGGTAGGACCATATCGTCACTTTTAGACACTAAACAGAAGGAACATTATGCAATTTGCCAAACTTTTCTCTCCATCCCAGACATATTTTTAGCTCTGACTGTGTTGGCTCTGATAACATGAATGATTCTAGTGAATGGTGCTGGAACAGTCACAATATGGAACGTTTAAGCACAAACACCTCCCACAAAAACTCCTGGATATAAATACACTTAATATCTCAATTACCTTTCTTTCATTTGACTTAGTTAAAAACGCTAAGCAAGCTGCTGAAAGAAAAACAAGTTGCAAATGACAGGCAGATCTGGGATCTCTGCAAGGATTTGCTACCCAGTGATTCACCCCTCAAGTGCAAACCCCAGAAACTGTGGCAGGTCTTACTCACTCGTTAATGATCAGATCTGGTGCGAAGCACAGGAGATTGCCATTGGATTGCTTGTATGATCTCCAGCCTAAAGCAAAAGCCATTAGGAACATCCAGGAGTACTGCAGAAGGGTCATTTGGTCATCCAGGTGCAAATTTCGGAAACCTAGGAAAATAAAAGTTGAGGGGAGGTGGTGTCAGTTGCAAAAAAAGAAAGGACAAAAAACTTGCATGACTTGGCAAAGGACCAGAGTTATGAGCAGCACAACTGCTGTGTTATCAGTGCACAGGCACTACAGGGAGTAAAAGGGGATGTAATATTTAAAAATCATAATATATGTGTATGTGGTTATCTGGAACTGATGGTCAGTGAGATAGATCACAAAAGGCAACAATTGTATTTCACATACACTATAATTCACTGGGCTGCCTTCCAAAAATAACAGGGTTTGCTACTTTTCACGAGAGCACTCCACTAGACAATAAATGGCTTAATGTAAAATGTTGTTCATATTCAACAACTGCACACAGACCTTACAAAATAAGTATTGCACTAGTTACCAGCACTAACTACTTCTAATCTCATTTGTAGCATGAACAGAGCCAACTGAACAAGGAGGAAATGGGTAAAATCTGACAACTGGTCCCTCAAAACAGTCTGAAAATGCCAGCAAGCTTTGTATTTACAACACTAGTTCCTGCCAGATCCTGCCTACATTTAGGAGGAAACTATCGTGCCACACTGAATCGTTATTAGAGCCTGAATTCAAGTTGATTTTATCTAATTTTATTAAGCATCTGACATCTAAAGAGCTCATAACATCTAAAAATCTGCTTCCTGAAGATGTGCCAACAGACAGCAGCCAGTGGATGAATACAGAACAAACTTGGTGGGTCTGACAGCTTCAAACACAGCTCCTGCCTTTGGAAACAGCAGGACCAACCAGGTAGTGAAGTGATTCCAATCTTTTGGGGTCAAACCTTGAATCTCTGATCAAACACTCCTCAGGAAAAGGTTACTTGGAAATCCCAGCAAAAGGGTTTGGCAAGGAATGCTGGCATGCTGTCAGCATGGCTGATGGGCTACAACCAGGAGCAGGATATACAAATTAAATACTCATGAGGAACCACCTCAGCAAACAAAAGAAAGGAGATAAAAATGATAAGAGTAGTTGCTATTAATGCAGTTATTAAAGAGAAGATTGGCATTTCCATTGAGAGCATATGCTCTAACCTGAAGGGTTTGGCTAATTAGGGAAATGGTTCAGCAGAGATGATGAACACAGAAGTGTTTTATAAAATGGAGTCTAAATTTGGATTTGGGAATACCAGATGGTCCTCCAAAGACCTGCCCCAGAAGGAAGAGTGTGCATGTGAATCTCTCCTAGAGCAGACTGAGCTAATCCAGTTAACTGCCCAGTGTGCACAGCCCTGACACAGAATTGTTGAGGCTGGAAAAGATTCCCAAGAACATCAAGTCCAACCTGTGACTGATCACCAACCAGAACATACACAACCTCTCCAGTCACATCTCCGCTGGACATAAGATACATTTGAGTTTTCCAGCCTTTCCTTCTCACTGTTAATTCATTTCCCCTGCTCAAAGAGACACCATTATGACTCATATATCTCATTATCAGACTCTTTTTCTTTTTCTCTTTTCCTTTTTTTTTTCCTTTTTTTCTGGCAGACCTGTTCTGTGATGTTATTTTTGGGCAACACATGCGTCACGGAGGTGTTTTTGAGAACAGGTAGGTAACAGTACTGACAGGAGTGAGAAGGAGATAAACACTGGTCTTTGTTCTGTAGCAATAAAACAGATCTTCAGCTTTCCTTGGCCTTGGCCTCTCCCAAGACAGATGCCATGTGTTATGTCCAAGGCTGAGATCTGATATAATTTCTTCCGTGTCTAACTGTGTCTTCAGGTGGGAGCCAAAACAGCTCCCCCATTCCCCAGGTAAGAGGCAGTTTAACCACACTGCTGCAGAGCTGGGGACAAAATGAACATCTTCACTTCCACCCTGGAATGCAACACTCAAAACACCTGCTCCCAGTCAAGAGAAAACTGCAGATATGGTGAGGGGGAGTAAAAAAAGAACCACCCATGAATGCAGACCCAAAGGAGCACCACAGCAGTGCTGGTCTGTAAAAGTCAAGAGGACCTCATTGCTAAAAATATTCAAGAAATAATTATTTATTGCCCAGAGAAGGTGTGGCTGCCCCATCCCTAGAAGTGTTCAAGACCAGGTTGGACAAGGCTTGGAGCAACCTGGTCTAGTGGAAGGTGCCCCTGTCCATGGCAAGGGGTAGAACTGGACAAGATTTAAGGTTCCCCCTACTCAAAATCTGTGATTCTGTAAATCTACAAGGTGGAGACTAAGCTAATAAAAATAGTTCTCTATATTACTTTTAAAACAAATCTCCATTTTAACATCCAATGGTCAAAGTGCTCAAGTAAAATGACTTAGTTTCTAGTAAATACACTTTTGCAGCTGCATTTTTTCTAATCTCCAGAGCTGAGACAAGAACAAGCCCAGATACTTACTAAAACTTCATCTTTGAAGGAAAACAAAGTCAGATTTTACGTACAAGAAGAAGACTGCACTCAGCAATTAACACAGTGCACCTTACCTGGGATTGCCTTTGCCCACTTGACTGCAGCCACCACCTGCCGCCCTCCCAGCATGTTGAGGGTGGAAAGGATCCTCCAGCTGGAGTCGGGCAGGGTGCTGTCGTAGCCCGAGTACAGCACCTCGGGCTCGATCACCTCCAGCAGCGACACCAGTGTCGGCGTCAGCTGCGGCAGCGACGCGGGCACGATGCTCTTGTTCCCCGACGTCTCGGGAGCATCCCGTGTTCCCGTGGCACCTCCCTGCTGCAGCCCTTTGATCTTCTTCTTTGTTTTCCGAGCTAGGAAAGTTTGGGTAAGTCACAGGTGAGATGATGGAAAATGACCGCATAGCGATAAAAACGCAGCGCAGGAAACGCAGCTTCCCTCCCCCTGCAGATGGGATCAGGCCAGGGAAACCTTCACAGCATTTGTGCATAAAGTAAATAATTTCGCATTAATTCTCACTAAACTCCCACTGAAAATAAGCTTACTTTATGTTTTAATGAAAGTCACGTTTATGTTACTGTTTCCAAATGTTCAACAATGGTCTGCAGGTATCTTACAAAGCTGATCCTAAAATGTAAGGCCAAATCCTACCATGGGATATATATTTGCAGGACTTTAAAAGGTCCTTAAGTATAGAAACCAGGGGAAAGAAAGAAAAAAATTTATTTAATGGGTAAAAAATTACTGGATCTCCTGAGCCAGGGAAAACAGGGTTTTTTTTTTGAAAATGCTGGGCAGGAGGAGCTTTTCCTCTTGCCAGTTTCTCTTGCATATAAATCACTGCTGCGTAATTAAACCATAAAACTCATTCGCCAAATAAATAAAACATCACACAGAGATGTAAACTGTAAACTACAAAAACTTGGAGCAACAATTTTCTTAGCATCTTGCCCATAATGGAGTCTCCTGCTTGGCTCTGGCTCTCCTGGACAGAGGTGGCCAAACAGAACACCCTATTTAAGAGAGACCAAATGAAACCAGTTCTTTCCCTGTGCGCCTCAGTTAATTAATTGATCTCTCTTCTGGAACTTCAGAGATAAATCAGTAGCCCATAAAAGCATCACGTAATGTGGTCTCACATTCAGAGTTCCTCCTAATCTGTTCAGAATCTCTCAGCATTGAAAATGCACCAGCCCCCACAGTGTAACACATGAAACTCCCTCCTGGACCCGTTTCTCCCACTGGCTACAACGGAGCCTTCAGAAACCAAATGCTAAACACAAGGAATTCTCTACAGACCTTGTATAAGTTGCATTTTCACAAAGGTTTGTAGACTGGCCACATATGCCAAGCCTGCCATGGGGAAAGAGCAAATTTCCTTGGAGCAAAGAGCTTCTTGTTTTTCTTGTCTTATTTTTGAAATGGCTGCTCCAAAATCCTTTCCACATTCTGGTGTTTTTTGCCCCATTATCCATGTTCTGAAGAGCAAATGAACTGCTTTGACTTAAATTTAGAAGCACATGCCTTCAGCTTCCTGCAGACACCTGGATGGAGTATTTCCAGCCCAGAAAGCCTAATAAAATTATAATCAAAATAAATAGATCTGATAAGGCAGATTATTATGCAAGAATTTTTATTAGGCTGTGTTACTAGCTCTGACTTAGATATATAGCTGTAACTCACAAAGAAAAAAAAAGGTTGAGATAATGTATTTCTTTGTAATTTATTTTCAAATACAAAAAGACCACTAATTTAACCCCAGCTCCTTAGGGCACAATACAGGAGATAACCCCCACAGATAAACCCAGCGTGGAGAGAAAAGCATCCAAGATTTTCGGTTAAAAACAAACAAAACCCCCCTAGCCCCCAGCCTCCTGCAGTCTGGCATCCACCGAGGCTGCACAGGCTTCCTATTCCCTACCCCGTGGGCAGATGGTCCTGCACCTGAGCCAGGTGGGCAAGGGACCTGCCACCATCACCCCAGACAGCCACGGGGACCAGGCACTTCCCTCCTAAACTGGGATTTATAACAACCCCACTGTAGTTAGAGCAGGCCAAGGAATGGGATTAGAAAGAAGAAACGATCCTTCAAAAATGTGAAATGAATTCCAAGTGAAGACTGCAGGAAAGACTCACCAACTGCCAACTTCAGCTGCAAAAAGCAGCAGGAAAAGCCAAAAAAATTATGAGACAACTTTTTACAGGCATAAAACCTAACAATAAATCTTTTCTTCCAACACATCACAAAGAGAACGGGTGCCAAGGAACACCAATTAACGGTGGGAGCGGAAATGAGAACTCAAGGAAATAAAGGCTGGACTACAAAATATCATTATTCTGCTGTGTAAATCTCTGGTACCTGCACCTTGATAGTTTGACTTTTTTTTTTTTTCCCAGTCCCCTACGCCCAAAAAAAACATGCAATATTAAAAACAAAGTTCTAGAAAAAGGTGATAAGCAGGGCCAAAGGGATGACTTGCTGACCTTGGAGGTCTTTTCCAACCTTAATGACTCTATGATAAAAAAAGACCAATAGAAAATCAGGAAGTAACATTTTTCTAGGGTAGGAGGAGCCACTTTTATCTCAGGATAAACAGGAGCAGGTCAGAATTAAAACACTGCATGGTAGACTTTATTTATTTATTTTAAATTAGTCTTCTACCCCAGTACCTACCAGTGAAATTCCCTGTAGGTATTAGAAACTGAGAAACTCAAAATGTGCTGGGGCAGGTTCACAGAAGAAGTCCAGCAGCACGTCACGTGAGTGCAAGGAGCTGAAGGACTGACAGGCTGGATATTGGGATCTCTTTTGGTCAGTCACTGGTTTGCTATAATCATCATTTATGTACTGAGGGTGCAGCTGGAGACTTTTCAAAAAGAAATTGCTGTCTAAAAATTATGCAGATTTAATTCTCTTAAACAACAGTAATTCCTGAACTGTGACCCTAAAATAGACAGGATAAAATAAACTGCTTTTTAGTATCTTCTGGACTTTATGCTGCCTCCCAGTTTGCTTTTCTGCACAACCAATTCCCTATCTGTTCAGATCTGTCCCATAAATCCTTGTTTTCAGGGTGTTTATCACTCTTTCACACTACTCCAAATTCTTCCATTTTTGTGTTGCTGAGTTTCAAGATTCCTTTTCCCTCTCAGACATAAAAGTTTCAACCCCTCCCCTCCGCCTTCTCCAACAACTTATATAACAATATCCATCCTCCAAACCCTCACAATTCTCTAGGATTCTCTGTGCCAAAATTCAGACAAACTACCCTGGAGGGGCTCCAACCCACATGCGGAGAAGTGGCAAATATCCGATGTCATTCCATTTCATTTTCTTTGCTGCAGAGAGGCCACTCAGCATGTCAAGGCCAGGCTGGACAAGGGGAGCAACCTGATGTAGTGGAAGGTGTCCCTGCCCATGGCAGGGAGTGGAACTGGATGAGCTTCAAGAACCCTTCCAACTCAAAACATTCCATGATTCTCCGTGTCCTAGAGCCTGACACAGTGGTATCAGTGTCTACTTAAACTGATGCAGGAAGGGAAAGGCTTACTATGAGAGTACTGTATCTTACTATCAGAACACTACACCTAATAAAGTGCTTTACTCATATAAATGTTTGAATATCACAGATGCGTTTTGAAAACAACTATGAAGTGAAAGAATAGAAACAAGCCTTAAACCAAAAGTCATTCTTTCTCACCTCAAAGTAAAAGCTCTGGGGTTTAGCATCATTTAAACTGTCTTTAGTCTCTGCTGTTTCTCTGTGTTTGCTCCTGGGCACACCAGCCCCAGCAGGGCAGGGACCTGCTGCCCATGGGCACCAGCAGCAGGCAAGAGACCTGTCCTGCTCTGATCTCTGAAGTGTGAGGTCCAGCCCACTGCAGTGTCCAAAGCCTAAATCCAGCTCCTGAGAGACACTCACTGACAACCTCCTCACGTACTTTAGGGATTTATTTTAGAACCCACTGTTGTAGATTTTGGCTGTAACTTCCCATCCTGCACACGGATCATGGTAACACCTCAACAAACCAAGCAGCAACATCCCTTCCTCTGGCAAATCTCTGTCCTGAAAGAGGGGATGTGCCTGTAGGTGGGTCACAGAGCATTTCAGACACTTGGCTTTGTTTGCTCTGCTCTGAAGGAGGGAGCAGGTAGAGGCACCTGCAGCACAGAAAACCTGGTACTGTGTCCTGCTGAAGGAGGTTGGAAGCAGCAGAAGAAAGCATGTACTGATGCTCACTAAACTATGTGCTTCATCTGTCTCTTTAACTTAATTCACCACTTAAATCTTACAAAAGGGTATTATCACTGACTGAAATGGTATTTGCTTCACCCTTGGAACTGACAAATATATTTTTGACATTTTCATTTTATCTGACAATTTTGATTATACAAGTACCACCAGGACAACTGCGCTGGGAAGTACTGTGTTAATCTTTGCTGCTCAGGGAAAAATAGCAAGCATAAAATGTAGCTGACACTAATAAAAGTGTTTTATGCCATTTTACAACTGCTGCTAAATCTCTAGTTGACATGGCCTTCAGATTCTCACAAGTCACTCAGGACTCAGCAGAGAACAACTATGTACTGGTATGTTAAACTTATTTATTTAACTGACCTTTTCTAGAGAGATTGTGACAGGTATTTAGGAAGAGTCAAAAGTATCAAGAAAAATACTTCCATTTGCTTCAGTTTGAAGATAAAATCCTCACTTCTCTGTGGTTTCAGTGTCAAGTCACTCTCCTAAGTGAAGATGGGCAGACAGCACACCTCCCTACAGGTGTTTCACTTCCCTCCAAGTGTTCCTCAAGACTTCTCCTGTCTCAGATTCCATGAAAAAGCAACAAGATATATGTACTGACAGGAATAAAAAAATCACCCTGCTTTGTGTGTATGACTCACTTCTGCTGAACATACTGACAGACAGCAACTGAGCACAGATAGGAGAAAGAGCACAGAAACCTCCTGGCTCTCATTAAAATGCTCATGAAATGCAGCACTTGCTTTTAACATATCAAAGTACTGCTCCTCTCATTGCTTCCTAAGCAGCCTGGCCTTTATTGGGAAGGACTCCAAAGCAAACCAGGGCTGTGGGCACGTGGTTACCTTCGAGGTTCATGCCAGCCTGCAGACATTTCCGGTAGCGACACGCCGGGCAGTTTTTCCTCCGGATTTTGTCAATAATGCAGTCGTTCCTCCCAGCACACAGGTAGTTGTGCTGCCCTGTGTGCACAAACACAAAACAACCATGAACTCCACGATTCGAGCAGTCATTCTTCCCTTCAGTCATTAAGGGTCTGGGAACCATGTAAGAGCTTTACTTACTGCATTGCACTTCTTGCAAAAATATCAATATACATCTGATTTCATGCATCCAAACAGATTTCTCATAATCAGATCCAAAAGCCAATAAACTTAAGTAGAAATCCTATTTTTGATTTGTTAGTATCAGGCAACTTCTATTTTTAAAACTATTTTTCCCTTACATTTACCAAATCTTTCTTCCACAGTGGGTTTCCCATTTCTCTTAATAGATGACAAGAGACATAAATAATGTTCACAAACACATTTTGAGAATACACTGGGAAAGATTTCTACAGAGAACAGACACAGCTTCATCAGTTTGAAAGTTGTGAAACCTCCTCTTTGTTTAACTTGCAGCCTGACCTGGACAAACCAAGTCCTCTGACGTTTTTATGGATTCACAGATTCAGAGCAAAAGTGACCCTAAAAACATGACAACTTGAACTACAGAAATTAAAGTTACTATTTCTTAGCTGATAAGAGCAGGGCAACAGGAGAGTATCTATTCTTAATTATTTGAGTTATATGACTAAATGTCTCAGGATAACTTATTTAGGGAAAGCTATTACTAAAGGATAGATCCTTCTCCCAGATAGGGATCGGGAAATATGTTTCTTTGGAGGGCAGAAAGCTGCAACCTGGACTTTTACACTGTATTGCAAAGTCCTGGCAGTAAAATATTGTGAGAAAAATGTATTCTCCAAATACTGAGTTATTAAAATCGGAGTTCCAGAGTCTCACAGGAAAACAGCCTGGGTAAGGGATTTGTTTCAGTGAGCTGTGCAAATTATGGTCATGCAGAGTCTATCCCTATGGCTTTGGTCAAACTTGTCCTGTCAAGTGTCTCAGCTTGATATTCCAAGGAAGCCCTGACCACTTTTCTGAATGAACTCCCCCACCTCTTCCGTCTGGGGAAGAGGAGCCTTCCTGATCCTTGCGTAATCTTTGTGTTTAATTAACTTAGACAATAGATCCAGGACTCACCATTCTGTTTGCCACTAGCACTCTAATACATATAAATAAATATACTTGTACACACACATGAAATATAAACTGATGACACTTTGTCAGCACTGCAGAGGAGCAGAGACCACAATTCCATCTCTCGAAGCTGTTTGATGAGACCACAGTTTAACACAACAATACAGATACTTCAAGTGAAGATTTTCCTGAGATGTTGCTCCATTTTATTCCTAACAACAAACCTCCTCTCCATGAAGGTTTGGTTTCTTCTATTTACTTCTCACCTATTCTTGCCTTTTCTAGGGGCAAGCTACACAAATTCTTTGAATTATGTTGTATTAAAGCCTTCTTGTCACATGAGCATCTTGCGGGAAAAGGAAGAGAAATTGATCTCCACGACAGCATTGCCCAGAGGACACGCCAAAGGAACGTGCTTCAATTCTCTCTGTTGCTCAAAACCCAAAGATACTTCAGGAATATTCTGATAAAAACCAGCAGTGAGCCCAAGGAGATGTTTCCAAGGAGATCTGGGGCACGGAGGGGCATTTTACAGAGGCTGGCCATTCCCCAGCATGGCACTGCCTGCAGCACCCATCGGTGTCGGGGGCTCTGATGCTCCGTCACACTGAATGACTCTGCTCATTTGAGCACACCAGCCCTATAAAAAGGTTGGAAATTGCAGACAAAGGACTTTGGAAGATGGAATTAAAACTGCTGATGAACAGGGCCAATGTGGAGCACAGCAGGAGGGAGAAGTGCTAGGGGAATCTGCAGTAGAGGGAGGTGTGAGGATCTGCTCCAAGGTGAGGAAGTGGAGGTGGGAGGAGTGGTGAAGATCCAGGTTGGTATATTGGGATAACATGTTGGGAGGTGAACAGGGCTGGTTCTGTGACAGGAGAAACTCAATCACGAGGGCTCTGGGCTCTGAAACACCATGAAAATCAGAGCTAAAACAAGATCTCTGGTCTTCCTGCATTCCTGAAGGACTCTTTGTGTGAAGCACTGCATATATATAATATACAGTTGCTGTCCCACCTTCATCCTCCCTCTTCTCCTCTAGTTCTATTCTTTGCTGAAAGAAATACACTTTATATGGACTTTCTAGACACTGAGACTTTCAGTTTCTGTGATTATTTCTGTCACAGTGTACAGGCCTGGAGGCAAAGGTGGAAAAAAAAGGCTTTGGCTGAAGGCTGGATAACCAGTGTGCAGAGTCAGCTTGAGCTGAGCACTAACAGGTGCCTGGCAGCTACTAATAAAAAGGATATTGCAGAAACAAATTCTTTTTACATGTGTTCCTAATAAAAAAAAGGCCTATAAAAGACAAAAGCAAATTATTTGTTCCTTAAAGTGAAATCTAGGACTAACAGATCCTGGAAGGGCTCCTGAAAACATCCAGGATATCAGATGGAAGGATTAAGGGTGCTTAATCCTTCAGTTCTGTAGTCCAGTTGACAAGGTGGTGACCAGTAAAAGGTTGGACTCAATGATCCTGGAGGGTTTTTCCAACCTAAATGATTCTGTGATCCTGTGAAGGGCAGGACAATTTGTAGGACAATAAAAATGGAAGCCGAGGAAAGCCTTGAGGAACTGATTGCCATTTTCCAACCATAATCCTGCCTATATTTTTAATATCAATACAGTTGATGAGAGTCAAATTGCATCACTGACTAGAAGGAAAAACTGGGTTGGTTCTTTCCTGTATCAATATTTTCCTAATTTATTTAAGCTTATAATATATATATAATATATTTCCTGAGGGATCTCCAGTGACCTGATTTTAATCAAAGGTACAGATGATTATTTGCTTTAAATGAAGTGTTTTGCACTTGAGCTCCTACTGCCTTCATGTAACTTCAGAACAGCTTCAGTCCCCCCCTGGGCTGACATCCTTCCCCTCGTGACAAGAAAAACCTGCGAGGCAAACTTGATTTTTCCAATCCCTCCAAGAGGCTCTGAACTTCCATAGAGCTCCCTGGAGCACCCACTGAGCTGGGAAGTGGGGGAAAGTGCTGCTTCCAAAGACTGAATGGTGGCTTGTCTTTATCAAACAGCCTTCCCTCTTCTCCAGCAATCCCAGCTTACAAAAATGTCAGCAGATCATGAGTCTGGTTCAGTGGAGGCTGCACGAGTAAGGCACGAGACAGGAAACCCTGAAGGCTGTAACTAAGAATGATGTTCTTTCAGAACTGAGGAATCACCATCCTTTAAGAGACACTGTGAATATGCTCCAACTTTTCTGCATCTGATACTGAAGTGAGGAGTCACGCCCTGAGGTACAACCTAATCCATGACAAAATGGCTACTGATGCAGCCCCAAAATCACAGAGCCCTTATTCACAGTTTTCCATCATCTCTCATTTCCACATTGACTTTCTCCCTGTGGTTAGACAGAAATCTCAATGCTCCAAAACCCTACACATGTTCCTATTACCAAGTTACCTGAAGCTAATACAGAGGGACATGGTTGCAATTCAACCAACACTGCTTACTTTTGCTGGAAAAACTGCAAAAATACATAACCCCACACACAACTAATTTACCAAGTTCTATGTACCATTTTCTACATAAACCAACTAACCTTAAACTGAAAAATCACAAACCTTACAAATCTAATGCACACAGACAAATATCTGTATAAAAATGGGACAAATAAACAAAAACAACAGCGAAGGAAAACGAAAGAGACAAAAGCCAAGACAACAACAAATCCTTTTACACGGAGTGAATGGGAGCATTTTAGCAGTGTAAATGGAATCCACACTTCAGATAATGCACCATTATCAACATGATTTACTATGACAAGATCAGTGATCTCATGGTTTGAGCGTGGATATGTACAGGGATTTTATATCTTCAAGCAGCAAACTCATCAAAGCATGTCCTACCTTCCACTGCCCTTTTGAAGAACACTTTGCAGCTGCCACAGGTCAGAACACCATAATGGCACCCGGAGGCCTCGTCGGAGCACACCAGACAGAGCTTGGGAGGTGGTCCCGTAGTTGCTGAGGTTGTGGAAGGAGAGGAGCTTACATCTGATCTCATTCCAGGGCTGAAACACAGCAGAAAAATAAGGTTTATGGGATAGAGGCAAACGCAAGATTGGTACCTACAGAAATAGCCTGTCCTCACCCTCCAGTGTGACAGTTCTGCACACAAAGTGCACCAGACTCTGAATGAGTTAAACAAAGAATTCTGTAAAACCAAAGGAAAGCTGTATGGATTTTTCATGGCCTATTTGGCTGGGTCAAGATCCCTTCCCTTACACATTTCTGAAGCCAAGTTTCTTGCACAATTATCCCAGCCTTTAAAATTGACTCTTAAAACACGTTCTTACTCCATCTTGTTTCCATTACTGTCGCATTCTCCGCAGTCTGCACAAGGGCTCCGCTTCCAGCACCATCATCGAGCTCTCTACTGAGATTCTATTATGCAAGAAGCTGTGCAAGTTGGGCCATATACTGATAAATAGTCACAGTAACAAGTGATCACTTCACCCCAGCAGCTGAGAAGAATATATATACATTCCTAACATCACAACCTGGTTTTCCAATGTGAACACACAGCCCGGCTACAAACGAAGGGTTAGTTGGTTAAGAAAAAAATAAATTCCTGTTAGAACAATTATCAGTCCATCGTAATCACCTTGGAGCTGCTCCTAATCCTAATCCTCAGGACTGAGCCAGCAGTGGTGGGCTGGAGTTCAGAGGCTGATCTTATTGAGCTACAGCTCTAAGTGTGGCACTGCCTGCTGGAGGCTGCCCCACACCTCCTGTAGGGCCCAGCTTATTGAGCTTAACCACCTCAACAAGAGGGGAACAAGGGTGGCAAAGCACTGGAACAGATGCCCAGGGAGAGCGTGGAGTCTCCCTCTCTGGAGACATTCCAAACCCACCTGGACACGTTCCTGTGTCACCTGCTCCAGGTGACTTGGCAGGAGGGTTGGACCGGGTGACCTCCAGAGGTCATTTCCAACCCCAGACATTTTGTGATTTCCAAGAGAGTTTTAAACTCCTAAAATGCAACTTCTGTACTGTCTGCCTCACTTAAAATGCTTTTCACAGAAAATCCTGAGCACCAGGGTTCCAGCCACTCTCCAGATGAAGCTAGAAAAATGACACTTTTTTTAAGACTTTGGTGCCTTTCCTTGGAAACTCTCCAGACCATCCACATTTCCCCAGTGTGGGCTTAACATTTATATGTGGGCTGGCTTTTGCATGGAAAATTCCTTTTCCTCTCCTCAAGAAAGTCTGACCAGATTTGGTCACACATTTAAAAAACCCCATAGTTCTCAAACATTCACACAAACCTTAAATTCCAGCCCAAATTAGAACATTTTGACACCTGGGAGGCTCTGCTTTTGAACAGGCCCATATGTCCCATCCCCAGAGTACCTGAGAAATGGCCCATCCAAGGATTCAAAGGACTTTGCCATCATGTTTGTTCTTTCCAAGAGGGGTTTAGGCAATAAAAAGACAAGGAGCAGGAATGCTCCCACTCAAATACACAGGGATCAAAGTCAAACCAGAACAAACACGTCAATGAAGTCCTCACATTGACAAAAATGGAACCAGAGGGTAGAAAAAGCGAAAATTACTTATGTTAGGGGAAAAAATGAGACAGCACAAGCAGGCAAAGACCTAAGGTACATGTAGACCTCCCCTAAAAACCAGTGTCTGAGCTGGGAGAGGAGCTGAGCTGTGTCTAGGCCAGAGCAGAGGGCTGAGTAGAAAAGAAAACACTGGACAGAAAAACAGCAACAGCTCCAACATGCTGGAATAGCAGTGAGAAGACAAGAGCAGAACAAGGGTGGTACAAAAGCCTCAACGGGAAAGGCTGGCAGCCAGAATGAAGGAGAATGAGGGAACCTTGAGGAAAAGGAAGAAAAAGGCCCCTCTTTTCCCAAAGGAAAGAATGCTTCTTTCCAGAACTTGGAAAGGAACTCAAATCTGTCACATTGCTCCTTTGCATTCAGAAAGTATTTGTGGAATGCTGCAGCACTTCTCTATTACTCTACCAAGTGGCTGACAACCACCATCAGCACGTCTGTCAGTTCACTGATGGACTGTATCCCTGTTTATGAGCCATGGGATGGCGTTGCTGGGTTTTCCAATTAATTTGTCTCCTTTAAAAGAACAGAAAGCTCTAATAAAACCCTATGGTTGCACAATCCAGCCCTCAGCATCCAAGCGATGGTGGAATGTAATTCAACCCAGTTCCCTCTATTTGATGTCCTTACAAACATGCATCTTTAATTACACACTCATCCTGATTTGTACCCAGCACGTCTGCCTTCCTCAAGTGCAGAGACCTCTAGGAATGAACACTGTAAGGATGAAGGTACCACTGCACAGCCCCATCTCCTCCAGGGTGGGAACTGGCTGAGAGAAGCTCATGGCTGTGAATCTGCAGTAACAAAAAGCTTATGGTTAAGGAAGCTGAGGACTCAGATCTACCTCTGCCTCTTTTCATAAAGCTCTGCATGATGGTATTTGGTTCATTAGGATGGTATTAGGTTATTTGGGAAAAAATTCTTCCATGTGAGGGTGGTGGGGCCCTGGCACAGGTTGCCCAGAGAAGCTGTGGCTGTCCCATCCCTGGAAGTGTCCAAGACCAGGTTGGATGGGGCTTGGAGCAACCTGGGCTAGTGGAAGGTGTGCTTGCCCATGGCAGGGGGTGGAACAAGATGAGACCCAAACCTGTCTGTGATTCTTTGATACAAACCAGCATTTTCAGAATTCCTGCCTTCCCAGCACACAGCTGGAGATCCAGCACACTGAAGAAAGGCACAGCACAGCCTCAGGCCAATGGAGCCGTGCTTGGAGCTGAGCAATGCCCAACTCCTTTGGCTGGAGAGACTTCAACCGCTGCTCATCTTCACCATGGACTGTGCCCATATCGCACATTTTGGGTGCTCCTGCCTTTCCCAGCAGATCCCAGATTTACTCCAGCTCAGAATGGTGAGGTATCCATGCCTGTAGGGTTGTCTCAGGACGTACAGGGCAGACCCACTGCTGCCAGAGCTGCCACTGTGCTGGCTCTGGACAGCTCTGCTGTCCCACGGAGATTTCAGAAGGAATCCAGAGACAAGACGGCAACCTCAGACCTAAAAACTGTACTTAGTTCTTTGCTCCATCACACATTTTCTGTCTAATCAGACAAATAATTCTGACCTCAAAGTTTGCTTCCTTTCATGTGATACATATATTACTTCTTTTGTTTGGATTTTTAACTCCCCGGCTTACTGATTCTATTTGAAAAAAGGAATTGAACTGTTCCTCCACTTTGTAGTGTCACATGCAAGAACCCCCAGTTAAAAACCCCAACACTTACCTCAAAACCAAACAATCCCCTTCTGTGATCAGTAACCACTGACCAGTCAAGAGCTACTCTAAGATGCCTTATTTTCTCTTAAGTTTTAGGCCCAGTAGCTCCTTTTTGTAGAATAAAAATCTCAGACTAATCACTGAAGTATAGGCTGGGAGCCTATGATTTTAAATCAAGAATATATAAATTGAGAACTTTGCTTCATTAAAATGATTAAAAGCAGAATAAGATGGAAACCTCTTTCTATGTATAATTTTGAAGACAGCTAATTTAGATACAAAATTAAAACCTTTTATACCTCTCAAACTTCTGACAAAAGCATTTTTAAGGAAACATTCATCAGCTGTCAGGGAAACCATGGCAGTGCCAAACATATTCCACTGAAACTTTTCAATCACCTTTAATTTTTAAACAGGGCTCATTTTCTGTACCAGCACCACAGAAAATGTAATATGAGAAAGAAAACAGATGATATGACTTAGAAAACTAAAAATAAATGATTACATTGATTAATAAAGCAGTAGCCTGCAATCTAATCCGGGCTCTTGGCATATCTTCTTAGCCTGGCTGTATCAGATAAGGGCAATATTTACTAACTGTGTGGAGAACTGCCAGCCACCAACAGCCCCTGGTTGTAAAACACGACCAGGAGGGATTACAGTGCACGGGGGCTCCTGCAAGAGCCACAACTAACTAGACTTATGCTTAATATAAATCTTTTACCTATAAAATTACATGTAGTACAAGACAAACAACCACTTCCTAAGGAAGAGGTAAGACAGGGAAATTACACTCTTAGATAATATAATAACAGAAAAGCTACCTTTCAGTATTTGCAGAAATGGTTTCAAATTCAACAAAAACATAATAAACTATGGGTCTCAAAGAAAAAGTCAAGCATGATAGATGAGAGAGGGGAAAAAACCTCCCAGTTTTAAGACTTCCAAAGCTGAAAAAACTTTGATTAAATTTTATTTTGGGAGGCAAGGTGTTATTTTTCACGGGGTTCTAAGTTCCATTCCCACGTACTTTCAGAATCTATTTATATACAATCTGATTTTATTTATTTGTATTGATGTATTTATTGTTTCCAGTCAAGGAAACATATGGGGGCAAAATGGAAAGCCTTAATGAAGGGGGTAAAATGGAAAAACCTTAACGAAGAGGGTAAAATAGAAAACCTCATCGAAGATGCAGCCCTGGTAACGAGCTCTGCAGAAATCAAGTTGTTTAACTAAAGCCATTTCAGTGTTAATCATTCACCAAAGACTTTCAAACCCGGCTCAAGGGTCAAACTGCACTAAAGCCGGGTGTGGTAATGTTTATGGTGGTGGGAGGTTTTCCTGTCTCAGGGTCTCCACTGCTGCAGGACCCTCATCCTCCTGCAGGGGATGGTCCTGGTCCCAGGCAAATTGGTCATTCCAGCACCTCAGTCCTTGGCCAGGCTGTGATAGCCAAGATAACAAGGGCAGGGACCACCAGACTCCCAGCCCTGCCACCAGCTACAAACATCAGAGCAGCCAGAAGTGGCAGAGAAAGGATTCACTCTGCAGAAGAAATAAACCTCCTCCAGCCCAGGTGGCCATTGCCAAGGAGAACATTTGCTTGGTTTTTTCTTCCCTCTTTACTATGAAGAACATAAAACCTCCCCAATATACACAGAATGGGCAGCTTCATGTGCTGAACCTACTAACACTATAATATAAAAAATATATTGCCTTCCATTTACTTTGCATTATTAAATGAAAATCACAAAAGTACTGAACTTCCACGAGTAGGTTGAAATTGGAAGAAATTTTTCCCTGTGAGAGTGGGGAGGCTCTGGCACAGGTTGCCCAGAGAAGCTGTGGCTGCCCCATCCCTGGCAGTGTCCAAGACCAGGTTGGACGGGGCTTGGAGCAACCTGGGCTAGTGGAAGTTGCGCTGCCCATGGCAGGGGGTGAAGTGAGATGAGCTTTAAGGTCCCTTCCAACCCAAAACATTCTGGGCTTCCATGATTCTTTGGAAAACAACTCTAGTGTCATAGTGATGAGAGGAGCACTTTCAAGAACCAAAACTGCTGGTCATTTATGATCTAAAACCTGCAAGTCTTTCCACCAGCATGTAAAAGCTTGGGATGGTCAGCCAGGCTCACAAAAACATGCCGTGTCTTGAGCACAGTTCTGTTGAAGGGTAAAGTCATATTAAAAATGTGAATTAAATTAGCACCACCAGCAAGTTATATACATGCAATGGAAAGAGGACTTGGTTATAGCTCAAAAACTGTCTGCCTTTAAGGAAAATGGCTGCAAGCTGCAGAGCAGGAGCAGCAACAGCTCAGGAAATCTGGGGGCTGCCAGTGGAAAAAAAGGAGCTGTCAGCTTAGCAATCATCACCTTTAACAAAAAAAAGTTCAGGGGAAATGCATAATGGCATTTTATTCAGAGTTATGGACAACTAAAACATTCCCTGACGCTGTTATAAATTACAAACCCAGAACATCTGCAACTGGCTCCTGCACACCTGTAAGAAAATGCTGTTCATGCCCCAGTGCCACCTCCACAGAAAACAAAGGACGCAGCATGTCTAGGACAGGCAGAAACAGCTTAGAATTTGACTAGGCTTTTGATAGACTATTCATTTTACTCCTAATTCTAATCTGGCGTTTCATGAGTTTCCTTCACTCCTGATAGACCCCAAAACACAGCCCACTCACATCCTGGCTCTGCAGCACAACTCACCTTAGGACTGAACCAACACTGAGAATACATTCTTAAAAGGCAGCTACTTATCAGTGTTAAGTGGTATCACCAAACTAAGAGCAGAGAAAACCATTTTCAATGTCACTGCCAGCTGGGCCTCCTCCTTATCTTCCAGCAATGAGAACAATGTAAACACTCGGCTGCGGACACCAACTGATTACATTTTTTGAATTACTTGTTTATTTCTTCATTAACTAGAGAAACTATTAATTATTTTTTATACCTACTTAGGCAGGAACGTAGTTTTTCAGTTCAGGCAGGAAAAAATTTTAAACCAAGGCTGTTGACACTAGACTTGTCATGACTATTAAAACAGATGTGTGTTTTCCAACTGAAAATAATTCCAGAAATTCATTCTGCTGAGAACCTGAACCACTGTTTTCTTCTGCCTCTTGCAATGTTCTTATTTCAGTTTAAAGAGACAAAATTGGTAAAAACCCATGTTTTCTCCCCAGGCTGCCTGTGAGCTCTGCAGGCACAGAACCAGCCCCTGGTCTGGCCAGGTGCCATCAAGGGGACCCACAGCGACATTCAGAGGCATTAAACACATGGTGACAGACCCCAAGCCAAGGTCTGACTGCACGCAACGCCCACAAACCCACCCTCCAAATAACTTCCTCATGGTCCCACCTATTCTTCAGTGTCCTCTCCTGTTTCATATTTAAAATGGAGACCTGGAGTGCTGGTCTTTGCCAAGCATGTCCTCACTGATGCCATAATAAAATAAAAACCTGCTCCGGATTACAGTATTTAGCCAAAGCCTGTGAAAAAAAGTCTCCAGCATTCCTGGTTTCCAGCTGCTCTGAGAGCCAGGACGATTAACACCGTTTCCTTTATCACACACCCAGATAAACACGGTATTAAAAAAACCCTGATAAGCCAGGAAATCAGATTTTGAACTAACGGTCTCGTTTTGTACAACATGTCTATGAGACAGCCAAGATAAGGGCAACATGAGGCATGTGTCACTCTGGAAGGCCATGGCCAAATCTGCTTCGTTGCTGGAAGCAGAAACTCATGGCAGAAAAGCACCTGTTTTACAGTCAGAGGAGCAGGCACTGCTGTGCCTCCTCCTGACACTAGCAGGGTAAACACTACTGCCAATAGAGTACCAGGATTTGAACTCCCAGAAAAATTTAAACTACCAGATATTCCTAAAGCAGCAAAGTCTCAGAGTTACCCTCCATCTGCAGAACACACATTTTACCATCCCTTCATCCAACTAAAGCTGTAGAATTCGTGGTCCTGTGCAGTCACCTGGAATACCAACAAGGTTCTGCTTATGTTTCCAACAGCACAGGGACATCCTAACAAGGACCTTGACCAAAGTATCCAGACTGAGTTCAGGACAAAGAAGTTACTTCAGTTCACACCAACAAAAGCCTTTATATACACCTCTTATATAGGATTTTATGCATAAAAATATACTTACTATTGGCAATCAAAATGAATTGAAATTAATACCTTTGCTGTCAAGCCAGTCACACCTTGGCACTGGTGGGGTTTGATTCCTGTACAATCCAGAGGTCTTAAGAACCCAAACTGCAAATCTGAGCTCTGCTCTCCTTAAGAATAAATGGTATTTAATTAGAAAACCCAGTACACAAAGGCTTTGAACGCACAGGAAGCCCTGCCTTCCCCTGGCCAGTCCCAAGCCCAAGCCTCCATTCCCAAGGGCTCTCGGGAAGCTCTCGGGCATCACACGGAGCTGGGGATGCTGGAGAAGGGACACACACACTCCCAGGACAGGAACATTGCACACACACAGACCCTGACACAATTGCCACTCTGGAGAGGCAGAGACAGCAGTTCCCTGTGTTCAGCAGTGCTTCAATGCCCAACATGTGCTGTTGGGATCAGGCTTCCCAGGGAGCTGGTGTCTGCCCTGGTCAGCACAGGCTGCAGCAATACCAGTCCCAGTGCTGCAGGTTCATTTCTCATCAATCAATGCTCTATTAAATAGAAATAAGCAGCAAGAGCACAGGCAAGTACCAACAGCACACAACCAGAGCAGGAATTTGCGGAGATTCCCAACACAGCGCACGCATCAAACTGGGCACTTCCATCCCTCTCCAAGCCTGCAAGACACCTATCCCCAAACGTGCCGGGGAGCCACAGGTGACTCAGAGCTCTGTGGAACCCAGGCAGCAGTGCCAGGCTCGGAGGAGCTTCTGGCAGCTCCAAGAGCCACCGGCACCAAGGACCCGCCGTGAAATGGCGTCCGCTCCCATCTTGGAGCTGCCGGGAGGAGGACGGAGCACGGAGGGAGCGACGCGACGCCTTGTTCCCGCTTGGATACTCTCCAGAACGTAAAGGTTTCAAGGGCACAGGCAAAGCTTTCTTGGAATGGATAAATGGCAATTGATGTTGCAGCTGCAACCTCAGCCAGAGCTCTTGGGATTTCAAATGTACTACAGACCTAAAGCATTTATGGCCAGAATATGATAATTAAATTATGTGTTCTAAACTTTTATATTTATTACAGTGCTCCAGTAAAGCAGCCAAAAAGTCTTACCTTCAAGGGTAGAATTCATTTCTATATGAATCAATTTAGGCATACTTTTCCAAAGCTTTGTGTTGGGTTTTTTTTTGAAATTTCATTGTGCACCCTCGTTTCCTTAAATAAAGAGGCAGCAAAAACAGAGCCAGACAGAAGCCAGTATCTTTATATTTTAAAAACTTTACATAGGAATATGGAATCAAATCATCCTAGGTCTCACGAATTCTTATGTTTGGCTGGATGATAAAATATGCATTTGATCTACATGTATTTACAGGCAGGTTGTGGATCTTCTAAAACTTGCCCTTCAAGAACTCAATCCTGCAGGCACATCCTGCTCCCTATGCACAAGTACACACTCAGGGCTCACAGACTGAGGTGCACCTGAACTAGGAGGGCTGGAAGACTAATGCACTCCATAGAATAAAGTAAAAAACCTGAGTAGAATTAGATTTTTTGTATTTTAAGCACACCTCACTAAACAGCTCCAGTCCTCACAGTCTGTGAATGCAGAATGAGGAGCGGCTGAGGAAAAAGGGGATTGGGGGGATCTCCTTGCTCCCTACAACTCCCTGACAGGAGAGGGGAGCCACGTGAGCTTTGGGCTCTGCTCCCAGGGAACAGGGACAGGACAAGAAAAAATAGCCTCAAGTTGGGCCAGGGGAGGTTCAGGTTGGACATCAGGAGGAATTCCTTCATGGAAAGGGTTGTCAGGCATTGGCAGGGGCTGCCCAGGGAGGTGGTGGAGTCCCCATCCCTGGAGGTGTTCAAGGAATGACTGGACTTTGCACTCAGTGCTCTGGTCCAATTGACAAGGTGGAGATTGATCACAGGTTGGACTTGATGGTTTTGGAGGTCTTTTCCAAATTAAAGGATTCTGTGATTCTGAGCTTCCTGAAAGCTGAGGATGAAGGTCCCTGTGTTGTCCAACCAGGCTCACAGCAGCAGGGAGGAAAGCACCATTGTGGAGATGTGGTACCTCAACCTATATAACTAAATGATTCCAGTACCTGCTGCTTCCTCAGGTCTGAGCAAGTTCTCCAAGGTCTATGTGGTTTGGTGGGTTACAGCCTTACCTCTCCCATGAGGAAGGGAAGGGGATCCAGAGCATAAGAGCAGAGCTATAGAAATTGTACAAGGAAACAAAAGGGATTAAAAGAAAATAAGGTGGATAATAAAAAAGCATACAGAACAGATGTGTGACCTGAACTTCACATTTCAGGTGTTTGTAGGAGTTAGCCAAATCTGGATAAGTGACAAAGCTTCTAGTGGAGTGATCTATGCTGGAAATTGTATTTTTTGGGTAGTATGACAAAGGACTGGGGGTGCCATGGTGGTGTTGAGGATTCCAGGTGACACTGGCGAGTGTCTACCACTGCTCATTTCACTGTTGTGGTTGTAAGTTGATGCTAAAAACAAGTATAGTCACAACGGTCCACGCTCTCCATCAAGTTGATTGAAAAACTCAACTTCAACTTCCAAAGATGTTTCATCTATGGTTTCCTGTAACCTCCCTGAATCCATCCTGGCATATTACAGTACTCACTTTTTTTAGTCCTGGGAAAAAAAAGTCTAAACTGGATCAGAGAGATTGGCCCAGATAATCTCTCATGCCCTTCATTTTGTTCTCTGGATTAATCCTTTTCCCATACTTGGACATGGTGAAACTCACTGAGGTGATTTGCTACTTGGGAAGAAGACACTGGAAGGCTTGAAAGGTTTCAAACACCACTGAAAGCTGTGGAAATTTCCTCCCTGACTTCAGTGGATGCTGACTCTGTCCTTCAGAAAGGAAAAGACAATGAGGAAGGAGAGAAAGAATGGGAAAGCAGAAGGAAAAAGAAATGAGATAGGAGTAAGACAACAAAGAGATACATAATTAAATACAGCTGAATCACGTTTGCCCTGAGTGAGTTTTGTTGCCCAGTGTGGCCTTCAAAGTTGTGTTCCTTGTGCAGAAATTCTATTTCTTCTGGCAAGTCCTGTAAACACCACCTGCTCCTGGTGTTTTAGATAATGAGATGGGCTGGAACTAGACCAGACCTTGGGCATACTGGGGTTGAAGCTGATCGATGTGGGCATGGCAGGAGGAGCTTATCAATTATTTGAGAGAAAAGAGTCAATAAAAAGCCTTCTTCAATATAAACATGATATTGTTGAATGTAGTGGGACTCTGGGGAGTGAGCTGTTCACAGGAGCTGAAACTTTTCTAGTTGCTGATGAGTAGTAATGCTTGAAGACATCTTTGAGATATTGATCCAAGAGCTGCTGCTTTGTCCTTGCTTGCCTCAGCCCTGTCTTGAGAGCCTGGGAATGGTGCACAGCCCTGCTCTGAAGGCCAGTGCATTCCCAGGTTCTGGTTCCTTTTCCCTTTTCCTTGTCACCATATTCCTCCTCACCTGAGCCTGTTCATCCTTAGAGTCACATCAGAGCAGGAAGACAGTGAGAAGGAAATCTCCAGTCTTAGGAAGAGTGTATTTACAAACTCAAATATTTGTCGCTCTGCTGGTCCCTCCCTTGACAGTTCTTAGGAACTCTGGATTATGTTCATAAGCATGTCTGGAGCACTGTGTTCAGTTCTGGGCTCCCCAGGACAAGAGAGATGTGGGACTACTGGGGGGAGTGCAATGAAGGGCCACTAAGATGATTAAGGTACTGGGACATCTCTGCTGTGAGAAGAAGCTGAGAGCTGGGACTGTTCTGTGGGAAGGAGAGAAGGCTCAGAGGGGATCTCATCATTGAGGGAGCTGGGGGGGCTCAGCCTGGAGAAAAGGAGGGTCAGGGGGGACCTTCTCACTCTCTACAACTCCCTGAGA
>JAWWEE010000025.1:17646254-17675689 GCA_035221455.1 Xenops minutus
GGGCTGCCCAGGGAGGTGGTGGAGTCCCCATCCCTGGAGGTGTTCAAGGAATGACTGGACGTGGCACTCAGTGCTCTAGTCTGGGTGACGAGGTAGGGATCAGTCTTTGCCAACCTCAACAATTCTGTGATTCCTCTTTTGGATCTCAGCAGCCCCAGTTTTATATGTGTGACACTGTCTTGGAAGCAGTTTCTTAGTTTTCTGAACCTTGCAAACTAAACAAGAGCCAACACATCCTTCAAAAGTTTTTTGTCCTAACACAGGCCCTTTAACACACTAATTCCAAGTGCCAACACACTGCATTCAAGAGCAGCAGAACTCCTGCCCCGAGATATTCTGTGGTTATTAGAACGGGCCCATGAACTCAGACTAGCCACAGCATTTTGGCTCATCCTACACAGTCAGCATATATCGGAAAAGGATCTGACCCCTTACTCCAACACACATTAATGTAGCACCAGAGGAACTGAACTTAAAATATTTAACAGGACTTGTTCCATTAATGACCTCAGCATGAGCCATGTACAGTGCTTGTGTCAATCACAGGACTGGGTGCAGGCTGCCAAAATGATGCTGCTGGAAAGGAGGAGACACATCTGGAAAGCTGATTCTAATGTACATGGAAAAATATTAATGGTACTCAAAGAAAGGCAGTAAAAGACTAAACTAAACTGCAACAGAATCATATAACCACAGAAGGATTTGGGTTGGAAGGGGCCTTAAAGCTCATCTCATTCCACCTCCTGCCTTAGGCAGGGTCACCTTCCACTATCCCAGGTTGCTCCCAAACCCATTCCATCTGGCCTTGAACACTTCCAGGGATGGGGCAGCCACAGCTCCTCTGGGCAACCTGTACCAGGGCCTCCCCACCCTCATAGGGAAGAATTTCTTCCCAATACCCCATCTAACACTGCCCTCTGCCAGTGGGAAGCCTTTCCTCTTTGTCCTGTCACTCCAGACCCCTGTTCAAAGTCCCTCTCCAGGTCTCTTGGAGCCCCTTTGGGCACTGGAAGGTGATCCAAGGTCTCCCTGGAATCTTCTCTCCTCCAAACTGAACACCTTCAAAGCTGCAGGATAGCCATTCCATAGTCAAATAAATACTCACAATGGTATAAATAAATTTAGATTTGTAATTAGTTAATTTCCGTTCTGAAAAAAACACAATAAAATTGACACTCTTCTGCTGCCAGTAGAACCCTCTAACAGAGATCCAGACATGGATTTTTATGACTGTGTACACACAGATTTACCAGTTTGTGCTTTTAGCAGCACTGCAGAGCTAATTTCTGCTTTACAATAGCAATAAAAAAAATTAGAAGAAATATAAAGAAAAAAATTAAAAGCAATAAAACTCAATAAACATAAATAAAAGAGTAGAAATAAAACCTTAACTCTGAGGAGAAGGAAGAAGACCAGAAGGGAAAGATGAAGAGAAGGAAAAAGAAGCAGAAAGGAATGTTGCTTCCTTAATTCCTCTCCAGCCCTTCCAGGAAGCCCTGCTCAGAGGGGAACTGATACTGAAGAAACTGAGGGTGGTGAATTCCTCGGTGAACAAACCTCATTTCCTTGTCCACCCGGGTGAGCCTTGCACAACATGCCCTCACTGTTTTTGTCAATGAGACGCATACATTTACACGTGGAGCAGGTTATTATGGAATATTAACCAATGTGTTGCACCCTGGGCTCTGCTTCAGTGGAAATCTATGGAGAAGAGGGACAGGGATGTGTGCCAATTCTACGTTTTGGCCTCAGTCCATTTGGTGCAGGTCCAGGATGATTTGGTTGACTGTTGAGTCATAGGTTGGTTCAATTGACATTATTTTACATTTGACTGGTTATTGTTCTTTAAACTTTGAACAGGAGTCCAGAAGCTCAAAAAACACCAGTGAACCAAAAAGAAAGGAGCCAAAACAGAGTTTAAACAACGTTCTTAAGCAAGAAAAATACTCTCCTTAAATGACATTTGCTTTCAGCAGAGACAGCTAAAAAACCAAAACCTACCTCACAGTAAAAAATGTCTCTTACGTTCCCCATGTCTGTAGGAAGGAGAAGCAAATCTTTTCCCCTCCAAAACAAATCAATCGGTGAACGAGGGTTGTATTTTTAACAGTGACATATTCCTGAAATTTTGGATGGTCAGTGTGCACACTGGTCATTCGCTTCAGCCAAAGCTCAGGCTAAAACTGAAAATGAAAAAACACAAACCCCAGAAGTTACTGTTTCGGTACTGAAGACAGACTTCTGTTTGGGAGAAGAGATGCCCATAAATACTACTGGCTCATGTTTTAAAAACACAGGTGTGTTTCACATGGATGTGACCTTACATAGACTCACATAGATGCTTTGCATTTACCAATAGGAATGGTGAAGGTTTGTTCCTGTTTTCAATTTGACTCGTCTTTACACTCCATTTTACCCAAATTTCAGGTGTGTTTTCAGTAGGTTTTGATCCCCTGTGAGGGAAATTCAATGTTATACCCTCTTATTTTCAAAACACTCATGAGCAGCTAAAGAAAGGAGCCAAGAAGGAGCTTGAGCTGCCTTTAATGAGAGAAGTGCAGGGGGAAGGGCTTTGCTACAACAATCCAGCAAGGAGGGAATCAGCTTTCGTCAGAGTGCAAAAACCAAACAGAAAGCAATAAGACCATCATATCTGGGGTACTTTGCTGGAAGACAAAAATACTTCTGATGACTTTGAGATCTTAGTCACAGAGGATGACAACTACAAGATGGTCTCAGTGCTAAAGAACCAATTTGAGCCCTAGCACCAACTCCTGTAGATTATGTTCCTCACTTAGTCATGAGCAGGAACATCACTTGAAAAGGTAAAGATTCTTTTTCACCACTTTAGAAAGGGAACGGGAACGACTGCAGAAAAGATATGGAGCAAATTCAAAATTCCTGGTGACATAAAAATCAGAAATTATGGACAAGCACAGTGATGTCTCAGGTCCCTGACGGAAAGGCCAATGCCTCCCCCCAAATGCTACCAAAAGGTTTTCTTCATGGTTTACATTTTGTTTTCAGTGCATTTTATAATTCATACCCAGATCTGTGTGTGCATGTGAGAGAGGTTAAAAGAGAGCAAACTTGTCTAAAAGGCATTTCCCAAACTCTTACAACCACTTTGAACACCCTTCAGAACACACTTTCACTTCATTTTAACTGGCCTCTGACACAGGGGATGCAAAGAACAAATACAAAACCACTCTTCCTCGCACGAACAGGAAGCAAAGCACGTCATGAGTTTATTGACACAAAATCAGCCACCTAAACTTGTGTAACATTCTCAGAAGTCCAAGCAAGGAATAGCACCACAGACCTGTATGACGCGTGTATTGTATGTAATTTCCATGGCACTTTTAAAGTCAACTTCATTGAATTATCTAGTAGAGGGCTGTAATTACTTTTGTCAACACTGTTAAGCAATTACAGATACAATTTCTGCTATAACATGCACACACAGTAGGTTATTACCTGCTTTAATTTCCACTTGGCACCCATGTCACACACTCAAGACTATAAAAATGTTTCACATCATCCCTCCTGTTGGACACACCCAGACTTTACAAGCAATTCTCCCCTTCGTGGTTTGGGTTTTCTTGTGGTTTGATTTTTTTTTACCCCTGTGATACTTCTAGCTCTTGCCTTCTTTCTCTCTCCTGGGTTTCTTACGTTATTTCACTCATTTTCCTCCGTTCTCTTCCTCTCCCCCTCCCTGTCAGCTGAAGGAAGCTCTATTCCTTCCTTGCTGAACCTCACACCGCTTCCTGGCCACATTGTTCATCTCTGCCTCTTTGTGTATTTTCTCTTCCTGAGCAGCACTGGAAACCCCTCCCAATTAAACTCCATCTGTAAACTTCATTAACAGGCTGTTTATCCCTCTCACACAACCCCCATGGCGGTGATAGTCAGACAATCCTCAAGTCATGCACACCCACCTTCACTCCATCCCTCTCCTCTGAGAGTACCTTGTGTGTCTTCGGGGCTGCACCTACTGCAAGTGGCAAACAGTGGGAATTCCCACATTCTTTCAGAAAAGAATTAAAAAATTCCCTGCTGGAAAACTCTTTTCCTGAATTCTAATGTTCATCACAACTAGCTGTACTCTTAGAAAAGTCCTGATGGCTGTGACAAATCCACAATCCCTCACTATTTACTACTATCCTCCACTGACAATTTGGTCACTCAGACTTGCCCATGGAAGAGGCCAGGGTATCTCCAATAGAACCTTTTCAGTATGGTCATTGGTCAAGATTTACTCAGTGTAGGGTATATTGCACCCAGAGCTGCAGTAAGTTTTTAAGTCATTCCTGTTCCATTTACAAACTCTGCTTCAGGCTGTAAGGGAACAGGTGTGGCATTAGTTTCCCGTATTACTGATGAAATCAAACAACATAAAGATACAAAAAACCTGCTTCTTGAGCTGCAACTACAAAGGGTTTCAAAGCACAGACAGTGCTATAGGCACCTGAAAAGAACATACCACAGACAAAATCTGGCAAGGCTAAAGATGCAGGATAGGGAGGAAAAAATGCAGATTTATCTGCCAATTCCTTCAACCCATCAGATGAACAGTCAATCCATCAATCTTACCTTTTAAAAAGATTAACATAAAGGAGGAATAAACCAATCCTTTTCAATCAGACATTACTGAGAAGATCCCACTGTGACACAACTTTATTTTCCTCAGTCCCAGCTTTATAATCAGCTTTTTCAGCAGCAAGTAGCACAGAAACCAAAGCAGCACTGAAACTCCCAGGGTGCAGACCCTGTACAGGTGCAGTCATACACATGGAACAAGCTTTCACTCCAAATAAGGTACTTCGTGGAGCTTCAGAGGAATTAATCCAGTAACAAAACATCTTTAGGAAATGGGAAAGTGGTTAAATTTTTCCTTACTTTTAATGGCAGTTTGAACCAAAGCAGCACCTGAGATTCCAGACATGTCAACACAAACAGGGCTCCAAAAGCAGAGGACAAAGGATCAGCCTGGCTTCTCCAGCACTGCACTCCCAGCCCAGCTTCTCAACAGCCCCTGATAAGGTGCAGTTAACCCAGGAGTACTTTTAAGGTGCAATAAATAAGTGCATGATCAAGGCCTCGTAGTATTTCCAGGCTGCACTAAAATCTGTCAGATTATGTCTTAACTGCTCTAATGTCACTTACATGTTCCATCTGAGAAACATTAAACAGAGGTCACACCGATAAACACAACATTTGCAACAGGAGCAAACCCAGCACTGATTGCACACTTAACTCTTTGCGTGGGGAAAGCTCTCCCTAAAGCTGAGGCTAAACCTGTGTTTGGAGAGGGATTCACCTGGCACAGGTTTGTGGCTGCGTGTGCAGGGCCACTGGGGTACCCAGCGGGGTGTGAGATGGGAACCTGCTGCGGGAGGAAAGGAGCCCTCTCTTTTTGCAGAGGCATCCCACTGCCCTTCTCAGAAGAAAAGGAACCCTCTGTTTTTATGGAGTCATCTCACAGGGCTTCTCCTCTTCACCTTGCCTGGGGAACCTTTGTCCAGCTAATCTACTTGTGACAATGCAATAAAGGATTTGGTTGAGACAGACAAACCAGATTAAGAGTTAAAGCAATATCTGGATCATACAGGATGGACACAGTCATAATGTTAGTGTCTCAAACAACAAATTTTTAAAATATAACTGAGAGTATCAACAAATAAACCACCACCACAGAAAATGAAAAATAAAAATAACTAAGAACTAACCCATCCTAACAATATATATATGTAAAAAAGTATATGTAAATTTAGGGTCAGACTTACCATCCAAATTCATTTCACGTAACTTCAGGAACCAAAGGAGGTACAACACAGGCAATACAGAAAGACACTGAAGAGCAAAGAACAATCCCAGCCTGTTTCTCTTCCCTACTGCTTCATGGAGCAAACAAAACTGGGTAATTATGCTCTTGAATACAAGACCTCAACACACCTGAATTTAGATGAGATTAACTAGGGCCTGAATATAAATTATACTTAAATTGATAGGAAAAAAGTCTTAAATTTTGTATTTTCTTATTCCTGATGCTGAACACATCATCACTAATACAGCTTTTCCTACCTGTAATATAGATTTTCCTGTTAACCCCTATTCTGCATTCACAACCCAAGAATTGATTCTTCAAGGTGTGACCTACTGTGACTTCCCTGTGGCTTCTAAAGCTGCAGACACGAAAGACTCCCTGGATCTGGAAGAAAATCCAAGCAAGCCCCACAAGAGAAATACAACTGCCTCTGATAACACAACAACAACAACAACAAACCCAGCATCTTCCACTATTTATGCTACTTCTCGCTATTTTGGAAGCTCTGGTGCTTCAAAAAACCTTGGAACAGTCAAAGCTTAAACCATTTTTCCCCTGCAATAATACATAAAGAAGTAACAAATCAAGTCAAAGGCTGTAGTTTTTCATCCCAGTTGTAGCTGGTGTAGGTGAGGCCAACACCGGAGATAAGCCGGCTGGCCTTTCCAAGGAGACAATGATAAGTGTTTCCCTGGATTGCTTATTCTTGCACTTTTAATCATGAATCCTGCAGCATCTGGCACTTTTCCTTTAGCTTTGCTTAAGGGCTGACAATTAGGAGAATCTTTCTCTTCTCAAAAAATCTGTTCTGGGCTGAGAAATGCACACACAGAAAGGTTAAAGAAGCAAAGCAGCACTTCTGACTTCAGCTAGGGAGTGAAAATGGTGTTAAAACTAGCCCAAACCAAGAAAGAAAACACAGATGAATGTCAAGCACAGCCACTTCCCAGTCTGGCATGTGGGGCTGTTCAGCCTGGAGAAAAGGAGGCTCAGGGGGGACCTTCTCACTCTCTACAACTCCCTGACAGGAGGGGGGAGCCAGGTGGGGTCGGGCTCTGCTCCCAGGGAACAGGGACAGGAGGAGAAGAACTGCCTCAAGATGTGCCAGGGGAGGTTCAGGTTGGACATCAGGAGGAATTCCTTCATAAAAAGGGTTGTCAGGCACTGGCAGGGGCTGCCCAAGGGGGTGGTGGAGTCCCCATCCCTGGAGGTGTTCAGGGAACGACTGGACGTGGCACTCAGTGCTCTGGTCCGGGTGCCACGGTGGGGATGGGTCACAGGTTGGTCTCTGTGATCTCAGTTCTTTTCCAAACTTACTGACTGTGTTTGTGTGATTCTGCGACCTGCATGACTGTTTCTTGAAGGCTTCTAAGCCAAGCTCAAAAGCTTCCTTCCAAAATGTCCAAGCACCAATATCTGGGGAGCTCTTTCCTTAATTTTAATATTTAGGCCAGGAAAGTGATTCAGTGGGAGGAAAAAAAAAAAGTTTTACTTTTTGTATGTGAAATGAAAGGAAATGACCAACTAAGCCCCATGATTAAGCTGAGCCTCAAACCACGACCTGGTAGTGTTTTTAAGCTTTAAAAGCATAACTTGAAATATTTTAAGGACTCTGATGAAGGAAGAAACAGATTCCATGGCTCAATGCTAACACTATGTGAGAAAACCCAGCTCCAGACAGATGGAGCACACCATAAATGGGCTGCCAGAGGACAATGACCACCCATGGGGGTCCATGACACAGCATGTGGCTGTGTCCACCTGCACACACCCTACACACATGGGCACAAGGCTTCCAAACATTCTGTGTATTATGGGAATGTAATGCATTCATATGCCTGAAGCCCTGCAAGAATTGCACATGGCACAGCCTGGCAAAGGACTAATTACTGCTTTAACTGCAGCCAGTAATGAGTGCGCTCAGCTTCAGTTTTCTTCCACCCAAACCTCTCAAGACATGGAATAAACACATCCTTACTGCTCTCCTGCTGCAGCACCAGCTCCTTCCTTACCCCATTGAGAGCAACATGAGAGCACTGCAAAGTCAGAAATAACCAAATTCATTCCTTTCAGACTGACTTTTTCTGTTCAACATTTTTTAATAACACTACTAAGTGAAAAACAGTGTTTTATAAATATCACAGGAGCTGTCATTTACAGAAACCAAGGCCTTGAGATCAGAGAAACCACCAAGTAATCTTAACATGATTGTGGAGACAGGAAATAGACTTGATACGCTTTAAAGTGTTCCAAATGGAAAATTAATAATAGAGAAAACCATTCAAAATATTCAAAACCAGTTTCTAAGTATTATTGTTTTCAAAACCAGCCTTTAATTCAATCCTAAATTACACTATGAAAAGAAAGTTTTCACACACTATTATTAGAGGTGAGCTCCCTCACATCCTTCCTGTGTAAAATAAGCATTTTACTTCACACTTATTTGAGGCAGCTAGAAAAGAAGGTGGTTCCTACTATCAGTCTTCACTCTTCTAAAAATCTCCACTACTTTAATTTCCCAAGATACAGAATGTTGGGTCTCTTCCTTAGACATTCCCAAGCCTTGCAAGAGGCTCAGAAGACACATCCACGTGTTCACATACAAAATTTCCCCCCCACCACTGTCACACCAAGAGCGACTGCCGGGCTGCGGAGGCAGCGCCGTCACCCTCAAGGAGGCAAAACCAGCCCAGTAGTTTCCAGAAGTGCAACTGCTATTGCAAAACAGCATTACATGGACAAAGAGAGTCTTCTTTTAGAGAGATCAGAGAAAGAGATAAAATTAAGCTGGAAATATGATTCTGTAGCAGAAATAAATTAACCCCAAGATCATCTGTGTTGCTGTTTCAGTTGCATTGCCAAGGCACTCTCTGATTTCTTTTCGACCTCAAACTAGAGGCCAAGAACAGAGATTACAGTTTAAGAAACTATTTCTGTAAAGTTTCCTGTAAAAGCAGATTAACACTTAGTGATAAATTTCTTGGTATATGTAACACTGGGTGAAAGGATGCCATCAAGACAACAGAATCACACAATCATTAAAGTTGGAAAAGACCTCTGAGAGCATCGAGTCAACCTGTGGCCAATCCCCACCTTGTCAACTGGACGAGAGCAACGAGTGCCACGTCCAGCCATTCCTTGTACACTTCCAGGGATGGGGACTCCACCACCTGCATGGGCAGCCTGTTCCAAACCTGGTGATACAATTATCCCAGGCTGAAGAATTTATGAGCTGGAAGGAATAACACACACACTGTGATGGTGCCCTTCAAAAAATCCCTCTCTCGTCAAAGAAGGGAGCCACAACCATGACCCTCAATCCACGTGCTGAGGCTTTCCCAGCAGAAGGATTTTGTTTTGGACTTTGTGAGCATGTTTTGAGGGGGGAAGGAAAGGGATGCAGGAAAGGAAGCAAATTTCCTGGCAGATCTTTAGTATAATTACACTGGCAAAGAGATCAATTACAGCCACGCATTCAGTCTAATTATTCTCCAGCTTACAGCATAGATATTTTCAACTCAGCATTATCAAAATTTGATAATTCAAATATTGGAAGAAAAAGTAGCCACAGTGGTACAAAATGCCAGGTTTACCGTGGCCAGGTGTGTCCTGGTAACTTCACGTTACCAGAGTGTTTCATGTAACATTCTAAACTGTCTTCCCCACCCCATAGTTCAAAACATGCAGAACAAACTCTTGTGAAAGGCGATTTTCCAAGCATGGTAAACTCAGTCTCAGGGCACAGATGACCTGTGGTCAGGAGCTGTGCCCGAGTGGCCGCAGGGCAGGGGACTGGCCATGGAGGGCTGTCTGTGCCCCAACACCTCCCACACACAATGCAGGTCTCAGCTAGGGAGAGATTAGTGTTAAACTGCTCCACAAAGAAAAGATCAAGCCCAGCCACTTCCCAGCCTGACATTGCACCACTGTTTCTTGAAGTCTTGTAAGCAAACTCAAAAGCTTCCTTCCAAATTGCCCAAGCTCCAACATCTAAGTGGCTCTTCCCCTGATTTTAATATTTAGGCCAAGAAAGCAATTTCATTGGATAAAAAGAAATTTTTATTTTTTGTATTTGAAAGGAAAGGAAATGACCAAGCAAACAGGCATTCTTTGGGGCTGAGAGCAAGTCCTGAGCTGCAGGGGGACAGGGCCAGCTGGCCGCCAGCCTGCGTACAGTACGTGTTTACTTGTTGTCTAACCACTGATAACTCCAGAGAGCACCCATGAACCCTAAAAAGAACCAAGTTTTCTGTTCACAGAGGAAGGAAGAACAAAGCAGAAAATGATAAAGTGTTTACCACTGATGCCTACTACAGCCACTTCTGAATGGGTAAATTTAAAACTGTTATGTATCAAACAGGCAAAAGTATTTAGATACAACCAGGAACTGTATTATTATAGAGAAATAATGCTGCCATGCACGTCCCCCATTAAAAACTCCAGCTTTCAGGGCTCTGTGCTCCTTGAGCAAGCACAAGTACTGAGCACTTGCAGACCTGAAGCAGACACATCATAGATATCTGTTACCTTACTTAAGACCAAGTTTAATCTTATGATTCAAAAGAAGAAGACCCACTGGTGGGTGCTGGTAAATACTCCAGAAGCAGAAAGCCACCTTTTATACCGCACACAGAACTCTGTCAAAGCTGTTTTAGTGCACACCAAGTTTGGGAGTTGCAGTCCTGGTGCTCAGGTCCCAGCTTCACCAGATGGCACCTGCCACAAGCCAACAGGAGCTGGAGCCTCAGCAGGGCTTTGGGAAGTGCCTCTGTCCTTCCCAAAGCACGAAGCAGTGGCTTTTCCAAGCAGCTCCTCCTTGGTTCGACTCTCATAAAGTGGACAAAGCTTTGGGGGCTGTGCCTCTCCTCGCTGACCCCAGGCACTGAGGGATGTCCAAGGACTCTTTTGGGAGAAGCGGCTGTGGAAGGTCCATGGTGACCAACAGCTCAGGCTGCTGTCCCCAGCACTCCCACCCTGGCAAGCCGAGGCAAACACAGTTACTGCACAAAACCACCACAGACTCCAGAGACCACTGCCAGCACATGGATGTTCTGTTAATCAGCCTAAAAGGCATCGCGGCTATTCAGAGACAGTGAGAAGGTGTTTGATCCTTGCTCTGTCTCTCATGCCCAGAGCAGCTGGGTTGGATTTGCAAATGCACGCTATGTCCATCAGCAAGTGCTAATGGCACTCCTGTGATTCCAGCCAGGACCAGGCTGGGGGAGAGGTGATAAGGAGCTGGCAGGTGATAGTGGCTGAGATCTCTTACTTTAGATGGACAGTTACAAAAATCGAAGTTTGTTAATAAAAACACTTGATCCTCGACCATCTCTCATAACCAGACACTCTAATCTTGTCCCACAGGCTGGGACTGACCAACTGTCTTCACACCCGTGACTGAAAGTGTTTGTCTTATATTTGCATGTCTACAGTGAGACACTATTGGCATGTTACCTCTCCAAAAAATATTTGTGACGGATTCACCATTTGGTGAGTGTGATGTTCTGAAGGCATTAATGAAGGCAGGTGACAACTCAGTCACCTGCAGAAAGTGGAAAGCAGTAACATTTGCCAGTTCTTCCATAAATGGAAAATAACAGCAACAAACCAACATGAACCTACGCTGTTGGAGGGTCAAAAGCAATTCAAATGCTCAGGCCAACTGAGAGAGCTGTGAGGAGGACCCTGGGTAGCCCAGGGCAGTGAGAGTGGTAAAACTGCTCTTCCTCATGAAACTGCCCCAACATGCAGCCACACAGCTTTGCTTTTCCACTTCTGTAGACAAACTGCAACATATTCCAGCAAAGACACCACTGCCTGAAGACTGACTTAAACAAAAAAAAAAACTTCTTTTGAAGTTATCTGAAAAAAAATGCTTGACTGAGTTCCAGAAATTAGAGCAAAGCAACATGCCCCAGAGCAGAGCAGCAGCCAGGGAGGACAGGGCCATTGGGTGCTGCCAGCCTGGTCTCACAGGCACGAAAAAGTCTTCAAAGTACAAGCTGGAGAAGCCAATAATTCCCATTTTAACAGCAATCTCTACCAATGCAGCATCTAGTCTTCAGCTTGTTTATATTACTCTTAATTTTCACATGTTGTGCAAGGGTAAGTCCAAGTAATTAATACTCTGCAGTATCTGCACGATGACTTTCTATTGGAAAGAATTAGAAAAACCCTCAGGCCAGAAATACGCAAAGGATTCCCAACACCATTCCCTGCTTCAGCATCAAGAACAGATTTATTCACTAAAACTACAATTCTGGGAAAACTGCTACAGATTCATCATCATGGGAAATGTACAGCAGTAACACAATGTACTGCACACAAGGAGAACGTCTGAAAAGGGACCTGGTCAGGCCTCTCAGATCAGCTGGTGGGATCCCACAGATCTCCCTGACAGCACTGGCTGCAGCTCCAGACCCAACCAGAGCATGTTCCAAGTACACACAACTGCACACCCAAAACAAGAACCAGATCCTTCCCAACAGCTGATTTTCTCACCTTGGAAACCCCCCAGATTAATGCACCCTCAAAATGAGGGGGTTGGAAGCACCAGAACACATCAATACCAGAGGAAAACCAAACACAATCACCTCCCCCAGGAAAGTGTGATTAGAGATATGAGAGCACCAGGTTCTATCCTTTGCTGTGAGAAAAAAAAAATATCAAGAAAAGTAAGCTACTGGAATGGTTAAAACATGGTCAATGTCTCATTTTTCTTGAAGGACAACGCATACAACACATGCTGCATTTAGAGAAAATACTTCTTCAGGTTACATTTAAATTAAAAACTTATATGAATCCCACTAAACTTATATTTGCTCTATTCACTAAAAATTTATTGCAGTTAAGCTGGAAAGAAAGCAGAGACATTAAGTGAGAAGAATTTTGATTTTTGTCTAATTGGGGTCTGGCTGCTTTTGGTGTCAGATCCACAGCAGCAGCACAGGAGGGAAAACAACAATTCCTCAGTGCTGGTACAGCAATCCAAACCATGTGGGGATGAGAGGGGCAGTTGGGAAAATTACTGACGATAACACATATGACAGAGTAACCCATCTTTATAACAGAAGATTTTAATTTCCTAGATGTCTCTGGAACGATGACTATAGCACGAAACAAGTGAAGGATGGCTTTCAAGCCCATAGGAATTTCCCCAGGCAGCAGCTGGAAAAGCCTGCTTCCCACGATCACCTTGATTTATATGCAATTTTAAAGACAAAATGAAGTATGGAATGTAACACCTGGGGTTGGGGGAATACACACACACGTATTAAAAATGAGGACAGGCAAAAATGCTGTGCAGGAAGACTTCACTACAACCACCCCAGACTTCCCATTTTCTTCCCTCCATTTTGGCTCTTTATCTTGGTGACAACTGGGGATGATTTCTAAAGCAATGAGGACCAACACATCAACAAAAGTGTTCTGATACCAAACCAAGAACTTACCGACCCCCTCCTCAGGTCCAGGCAGTACAGAAGGGGCAGTGCTGGGACACGAGCATGCCAAGGCTCATGGTCTACAGCCATGGGTTGTTTCCTTCATAAGACCCCTCATCTTTTCGGGCTCCTCCAGCACAGAGCTAAGGGTTTCTCAAAAGCAACAGCAACAACCCACAACCCATTCTTGTGTCCCAGCTGCCAGCTCCAAGCAACACACAGATAATAATCCCCAGGCTCACAGCCTTATATTTTCCAGCTGGAGCTCCCCCTCTGCTCTACTGTGCTTTCAGAGCTTTCTAACCTGGCACTCACCAGCCGAAATAGCTCCATACCAGCTAACCCAGAAACCTCTCCACACCTCCCTTCCCAGTCCCTGGCACAGCACTGACCCGCAGGGAACCAGGTAGGTGACTCCTCATCCTCAAAAGCCACCACTAAATCCTGCCCTTCGCTTCTGACTCTCTCCCCAGCTCTCCAGACAACAGAAAAACCGCTCTCCCTGTTCCATGACAACTTGGGGGGAGTTGTTGGGTTCTTTCTTTTTAAATGGCCTCTGGCAAGGAAGTGGGTCAAAGTCTCAAAGGAAAAAAAAAATAATTCAAATCTATTCAGGTTGATTGGATTTACAGCTCACTGACAACCTCACAGTGACCCAGGACATCGGATGAGGGGGTGTTTTCCTTCCAGGAGCAAGTATGGCTTTCGCAAGAGACTCCACGTGCTCAGTGACATTACAGGTTTACGACCTACCCCTCTGCCAAGGACTGCAGTGAAATTCACCAACCCACAGCACTCCAGGTCCTGTGGAACTTCAGGTCCTCCAGCAGCGCCATCACAATGGCTGGTTCATCAGAGAGGACGTCCCTGCAGGCTGGCAGGTCCTTCAGTGCTGCTGAACAAATGCCCAGCAGATCCCTAACACTGCACTGACCCCACACGGATGTCCCTCAGCCCCACAGAGCAATCCCTGCCCACACTAAAGGACCCCAGACCATGTGCCAGCAGCCCCACCAGGCTCTAGGTATTCCTTGTCCACTCAATCATCCCACCTCCTTCCACTGCTTCCCACCTCAGCTGGTTTGCAGAGCTGTCTGACAGATAAAAATAGAATGGTCTGGATGCTATTGATAAAATTTGCAACTGCAATTTTGCTATTTGCATGAAGTTTTAGGGCTTCCCTTGTTCCCTCCATTTCATTTGAAAGTAGGACAGCAGTTTTAAAAGGTCCATGCACTGAAACACTGTATGCAGGAAGCCAGTGCTGGTAGCACTTCTGAATGCTTGGAAAGATTCAAAGAGCTGAATGTTGCATTTCCTTTAAAGCTCTTCCTCGGTTCCAGGGCTGGGGTCAGCCAGGAATAGAAACCCAGTCACTTCCTCCTCCCCACTGGTATGGTGTGCGACTGAACCGGAGCTTTGATCTGCAACACGGAACAAACTAAGCCACAAAAATAAATGGACTTAGCAACCTCTTGATTGTTATTTAATAAAAGATCAGCTGTCCCAACCTCTAATGTGTTAAAAGAGTCTTTAAAAATTTATCTTTAAAGTGATAAAATAGGTCCAGGCTCATTTGTCAGACCAGTTGCTCTGGTTGGAAAGTAGCTGTCAAATATCTCGATGAGTCAGGATGTTGCCGTGCAGGCATCCTAATATTAACTGCTCCCTTCAACAGGAACTGAAAAAGGAATGCTCTGCTACCCAAAATACAGAGCTTCAAGCACGCAGGGTTTTACAACACTTACACTTTACAAAAGGGAGTTTGAGCACTAAATTTCATTTTTATTAAATCATGCACGCAACTTGCAAATCACCTGGCACTGCATGAGAACAGACTTGTCTTCCTCAGCGACGGAAACTAACTCAGCACAGAACTTGTTAGATGGGTTTTGTTAAAAAAGGTGTCAGAGAGGAGCTTCCCTGGCAGTTCAGAAAATGGCAGATGTGTGGGGCTTAGCAGAAATACGTGGTCAGAAAGGGCAGAATTCATAAAGTGACGTGAAAACGAAACCAAGGGACCTCAAACGAGAGCAGGACTCCGATCCTACACCAGATAACCTCCCCCACAGTCAGGGTGGCCAAACGACCTCTCAGAAGCCTGGGCTGGGACAAAGTAGGTCAGAGAAAAGGCTTTTGCTGAAATATGGATTAAAGTAGCAGCTCTATTGCAGCACTGAGGGAGAACGTATTGGTGATCCAGGATCACATTCATGCTTTGTGCTGCTTCAAGTAACAGTGAGCATGAATTTAATGTTCAGTTTTCTTTTAAACCTGAAGCTCATCAGTATCATATAGTCAAAACAAATAACCCGAAAAGCATTAGAAGTCTCCCTTTTCCCCCAAAAGGGATTACACAATTTATAAATCAAAAGGCAAAGCTGTAAGATCATTCTCTACAAACTGATTTTAATCTATGTTTGGAAATCCCAGCAAGGTAGTGAAAACAACTTGCTTAATTTATTTTCATATAAGTATTAACTTACAACCTTTCACTTCTTATTTTTATTTTTTTTTTATTTTATTCCCTTTTCAACCACTTTTCATAGCAAGTATCTCCTCAATACAGTAATTTAGCATATTAGTAAGATCGAATCCTACTGAGTGGAATGAAAAATACAGTAAAAGAGTAATTTTTTTTACATAAATTGAAACATTGAGAAGTGGTGTGAACCTTCAGCCTCATCAGTTGTTTTATGTTGGAATCTAGATATGAGATCATCTAACCAGAGATGATCACAGAAATAAATAAGTGAAAATGAAAACAGCATACTAAAAATAATTTTATCTCTTTGGAGTTTCCTTATTAAGATCTTAAAACATTTTAAAGTTGAAATTTGACAACAGTTTCATGCATTCTTTCTTGCATGAAAAAACCATTTCACAGAGATGACTTTGTTTCTGACAGTACTTATAATAAAAAAACCTTACAGCTAATTTCTTTAGGCCATTTTAAACCATCCTCCTGCTTCCAGATATGACTCAGGGCAGTCTTTACCACCATCTCCTACCACCCAAATTTCTTTATCTTCTGGTTTTGAGCAGACACCCCTCCCCTCACCTGGTCATGCCCTAGCCAGGTGTGCCCATCCCCTCCAGCAGGGCCATGGCCCTCCGTGCCAGGGAAGGGCTGTACAACCACGAAGGGCTCCAAACCTGCAAAGAGCCAGTCCTGATAGCACCGTCTGCTCTTCCCACTTTTAGTTTCCCTTTGAACACACAAGGTACAGCCCCACCGCTTACACAGCCTGTTGCCCTCCATATCTGAGTCTCACTGGTGTTATGGAGAGGTGACACATCCCTGCAGAAAACGCCGTGTCGGCAGCTTGGCCACACTTGGTTTGATGGGCTCCAACACGAACATCTCACTATGAGCGATGGCCCCAGCACCTACATACACAGATCTCACCACCAACACACCAGCAAGTACCACTCTCCACCTGGCTGACCTACAGGGCCGTGGCCATTTCAGTTTCTGCATCATTCGCTGCCACTACAAAAAAGTCAGAAGGAATTTCTTCACAGAAAGGGTTGTCAGGCTTTGGAAGGGGCTGCCCAAGGTGGGTGGTGGAGTCCCCATCCCTGGAGGTGTTCAAGGAACAACAGGACATGGCACTCAGTGCTCTGGTCCAGTTGACAAGGTGGGGATTGGTCATAGGCTGGGGTCGATGATCTTGGAGTTCTTTTCCAACCTTAATGATTCTGTGATTCTTTTTGGAAGTGTCTTTTATTACAGTGTACAATGACAGAAGAGGCCAAATTTGAGGGACCCCAGAGGCCCCTCCAATATCCTCACTGGGGTCACTGCCAACACCACTCCCTCTTCCCCCTCTAGGCACCAGCCTACGTACCCTGTGTTGGCACTGCCTGGCTTCCAGCTTCCCTGAGAGCCCAGCTCCCTGCCCAACGGAGAGGGCTCCCACCTCTCTCTGCCCACAGCCAACTTCTGACTTCAGCCAATTCAGCTCCTGGTTTAATCCTTGTTCTAAGTAAAGTTTTCCTCTCTGATTAAAGACCAATTTATAAGGAATTCTAACACCCAGAAGGAATCTGATTTGTCATTTATACATAGTGTTAATATTTCAATAAACATTACCTTACTAAAATTAAACTGCAAAGTGAAATTTCATACTCCTTCACACATATCCAGCATCCAAAAAACATTCTGGATACCAAGTTTGCGATCTCTAATTCATAAAGCCTTTCAGATGCCTGTTCTCAGATAAGACTGTTTTTCTTTTACTGGCTTATATTCTAATCTCCTCCACGTTTTAAGAGAATTGTGATGCAGACTTCTTTTTTTTAATAAAGTCTAATTATACCTACAAGTGCATCACCTTCATATGGGGACAACACAATTAATTTGGGAGCAATTTGTACATAACACAAGATTAACAGACATTTAACAGGCAAAACAAACCATCAAAGGTCGCAGCAGCTAAAGTACCCCACAGAAAAAAATAAAACAGAAAACAGCCAGGTAATATGAAACTGAAATCAATATGCAAACTGAAATCAGACATGAAACTATCAAGTCTGCAAGTCTTTTTTTTTTTTTTAAGTTAACATGTCTGGACTGCATTCTTGCACAACAAATCCCCACATGTGCATGCAGCACATCCACATTTTCAGCACTGATTTATTCAAAGCCTTTGCTGATGGCTTTAGGAAGTTATTACTTCAGAAAGGTAAGAGAAAACTTAGGGGAAAAAAAGAACAAGGAAGAGAGGCAGGTACACAGCAATGGACAGTGTGCCTGTGGACAGGTGTGCTGGTTTAAAAGATATGGTAATGCATTTACACCATCTGACCAAAAGAAAAGCTATAGAAATCAAAGAAAACGCAGAGTTCAACACATTACAGCTATATCCATACACACACCTTGTTTTTAAGTGATGGGGGAGATCCCACAACCCTTTCCAGACACCACATCCATTGGAACATCAAACTCCTCCACAGCCAAACCATGTGTTCTCCTCCCTTAAAGGTGTCAGTGGATGAATTCCAAGGAGTCTGGCACAGCAGCAGCTCCAGCACAGCCTCCTAAAGTCCAGTGGCACCCTCTGTCCCATTGCCCACCACGGACAGGCTCCTGTTCTCCTGGTGATGCTCCGCCACAAGGCCATCGGCACTCGCGGCATCGGACGTGCTCTGGCAGCACGATCCTGGCACAGCTCCCTGTCCACCCAGAGTCGTACCAGACCCTATTACCACATCCCTACACATGAGCACACCAGGCAAGCAGGTTCTCCAAGCCATGACAACAAAAATAAACCACATCAGCTGCTCTCCTCTGTCAGAGAGTCCAGGCTCTCGGCTCAGGGCAGAGCAGTCTGCAGCAGAGGGAACCTGCTGGAGCTCGGCAACAAAAATCACAGAGGACCCCAAAACTTCACACTGGTGCTCTCAAAGCAGATTGTGACAGCAGGGGAGGGCACGGAAACACCATGCAGGGCTTGGAAAGCTCCCAAGGGGCTGAAGTCCAAAGCAAGGCCAGGTGCACATATCCCCTAAGCAGCCGTGTCCTTCCTGAACATCCAGCTGGGAAAGAGGAGAGCCACTGAAGTCCTCTCCCATCATACTCAATTCACACAGCTGGAAAGGAGCTGTGTAATGGCTGGAGGATACTCATCCAAGACTAAAACCTCATTTTCTAAAAATTTCACAGAATTTCTAACCACAGACATCCCGTTTTCACACCCCTCTCAACAGCAAGATGCAGCCAAGCTACTGCCCACTTGTGAACAAAGAGGTCATCCACATTCCAGCCCCTCTTCTCCATGAGTACTGCCAGGAGAAGCAGGGATTCAAATATTCAGAGACAGGAACACACATTAAACCCCCCAAATCACCCCAAGTTTCTACTAAGAAAAGACCAAAGTCCCTGATGCAGCCAGACCACAACAGATCCTTTTGCATACAGACAAGATGACCTTTCCGTTTTCTTGAGACCAATAATCAAAGCATCAGAATTCTGATCCTTCAAAATAAAACCAAACAAAAAAAAAAAAACAAAAAACCAAAACAAACAAACATGAACAAACACAAACGTACCAGAAAACATGCCACTTTCATTATTTGCTTACTTGAATTAACGAGATACTTCACTGATACTCCACGATTTGCTCGTCCCTGACACCACGGGGTATTTTTGATTTTCCCAGGCAGTATTTTGAGACAAACTACTCTTTTGTGCCCTCATTTCTCTTTTAAAACTCACATCCTGAGCAGTACTTGCTAACTTTAAACTTAGCTACACAAATAAAAGCAACCAGATATAAGAAGTATCTGAATGAAGCAACACAAGAGTAAATGGTGCCCTGCTGCTCCCAAGTTTCATATTAAATCTTCTGTGACCGTGGAGAAGAAATTTGATGATCTCCAGCTGTTTTCTGACACACAGTAACTGTACAAACATATTACAAACAGTATGAAGAATGTCTTACTGTATAATCCAATATGAAACTCAGTTTCTTTGCTAAATTACAGTAGCAGTGAACTGAATTCAAGAAAGATGTTATCATTATTTTAGAAATCATTCCCCACCAGTAGTTTTGCCTTTGCAACCTCAAAAAAACAAGATAATTGATAAAAAGAGGAAGTTGCGTATGATACTGCATCTCCCCCCAAAAATATGAGCAGTTTGTTTGATATTAATTTTCAAAGTGCCGCAGGATTGTAATTTTTTAGGAAGATTTAGCATGTTTGTAGGTACAACTGGAATATGGAGGTTGCACGGTGACCAATTGGCACAGACTATATTCAGAAAGGAGCTGGCTGGTACAGAAATGTTCTCCACACAAGATGTCAAGATGACTTCTGAAGAGCCCAATTTCCTCCAGAAATCCACACAATTGTGGTGATTATTGATTTAAGGCGCCACTATTATAAAACTCTACATGATATCCTGGGTAAGTAACACCGTGTCCTGGAATCTGAATTCTTTTCTCACATATGAGCAACACACAAACCCAACATCATCTCTACCATCTCCATTCCACAATCCCAACTCCAGGTGCTTGCCAGCATTACCTCTCCCTGAGGAAGGGCTTGGGAAGCTGCAGCTGCATATCCCTCCTCCTGCCAAATGCAGCTCTGAGACACTGAGGCGCCCAGGTGATACACATGGCAAGACAAGCCATAGGCAGCACAAGGAAAATCTTTTGTCATGGTATATAATATAGCTCTATTTCAAGCACTACAGTGCACAGCTCGAGCACAAGGATACTTGCTTCAGCCAGGGATGGAATTCCAGCAGAAAACGTCATGGCAGAGGTTAGCATGAGCTGAGTCAGGTCAGAATGTAGGAGGGACGGGCACATCACGTTTGGAGTAAAGGTGAGGTAAGAAGGAAAATCTCTATGAGAGACACAGTAATTGTGCTAAATTGTCTTCCCAACTCAACACGTCACTTCTGGAGGCACAATTACTCACCACTCCAGTAACCACCAAGGTGCTGGGCTAGTTACACACGGGTCACAACCCGCACGTCGGGTTCTCCTGCCCAAAGGCACCAAGAGCTGCACGTCCAGAGTCTCCCAGTTTCCTTTTAATTAAGCCTATGATACCCAAAGTGCTCCAACACATAGATGGAGCACACTCTGTGCAAATCACCCTCTGCTGGCATTCCTTTGCAGGTGACCAGCAATGCCACAGTGACAATTTGTCTCACCCTCACAAACAGGAAAAGACACTGTAGATTTTGCGTTACATTTTTTTCCCACAGATACCCAAAATGAGCTGCTCCAGAGTCAGGCCAAGACAATGAGCTGAAATTACTCTTTTTTTGCATGTGTCATCGATTCCAGCTGTACTGGTTCACTCCTGTCCCAGAGGGATGAGGCCATCCACTGACAGCATCTGACCAGTATTTCCAGAACCCAACGCTGAGAACAGGATTAACTCCTGGTCTGCGAGTGCCTTCGCTATTTAAGCAAAGGCTGTGTTATAAATGGGTATCAATGGATATCACACTACATTGAATCAGCCAGAAAACCACTGGGATGAGAACAATAATCTGTACGTGCCACAGTGCCACACATTAATACTTCAGTAAATAAGATTAAAGTTTGTGTATACTGAAGAGTCTGGGAGACAAAGGCTGGAAAATTAAAGGGAGCTTATTAACCCAAGCTCCCTGAGCCTGGTGCACAGTGTTCAGCACACTGAAATATTCTTCCCAGAAATTACCTTGTTGCACATACATCCATTCTGTGTTTCTAAGAACAGTTCCAAGCTGATCACCTTACGAAGGCATTTCCAAGTTAATTTCTGTACGCCAGAGGTGAAACATTTGCACTTATTTTAACAGCACAAACCCACAATAATTTTAACTACAAAGCTTTCCCATTGCTTGCAACTTGAATTGAACACAGGATTTTATTGGTATGTTGTTTACCTCGAGACTAATGTCATCAGAAACGTTTGCGGAATACATACATCATACTAGACCAGCACATCAGAGTGGGACAGCAGCCCAGACAGGATTCAATTATCCCAAAAATTAATAGAGTTGTGTCTCCAGTACTCCACAAGCAAGAGTTTGAGGAGGAGAAAAGATACTACCCCATTGAGTAGTGGCTACAAAAAGGTATGGACCCAGGAAGACAGGAGGACTTGGGAACCTTTTAAAGCGTAAAAAGAACTCCTGTTTGCATTATATATACATATAGAATAGGCACATCTTGTTCAAAGTAAGGAGGGAAATTTGCTTCTTCAAGGCAAATTGCTCTCACGGTGTAAAAGTTATAGTGGTAAATATACCAATAAAATCATCATGGTAAATATACAATGTAGGAGTTATGTAATACCTGTATTTCACATTTCTGAGAAGATTCGTGAGTAGGGCTTGTTCAACTACAGCTTTGCCTTCACTGGCAGCAGGAGAGTACCAGCAGTTCATCCATGAAGATAGATTAAAAAAAATGGAATGGACAACAAAAATCAGCTTGCTTTATAACCTATAACTCCGTAAAACAGAGATGATTATAAAGGGAAATAAATTAGCACAATTTAATAATTTGGGTTGGACTAACAACAACCTACTCAGCCATGAGCTCGATAAAAGGATCAGCCAAAATTGGGAAAAGTGGATTACATCTTCCATGACCTCTCATTTACCTGGCTACCTTCTCAATGCACCTTAGAGCACATTCTGCAGCAAATTCCTGATTCACCCCTTTCTGCCAAAACAACTGTATTTTTTGCCATGTATTTCTAGACTCAAACCCCAAGTACAGTATTACATGAAGCTTACAAATCACAACACAGGCTGCTGGAACCCTGAGCACTTCAAGAAACATGTCTGGGTTTTATATCGAAATCAAATTATTAAAAAAGACCCAATTCCGGATGTCACATACATTACATACTGCTGAGTCAGGCAGCACTTAAAGCACTGCATCCAGCCCTGCCAAGCCACCGGCCTTGGCCAACAGCCGAGGGAAACAAAGCGGGAAGACAAACGGACAACTGACCTTTACCACTGCTGGCAAACAATCCCTTTTTTTTCCCCTTCCTTCTGGTACAACACCTGAGTCCAAGAAGAATCCCAGTTCGAGCGCAAGGGCAGAAAGGTAACTTCTGGAAACACGGCTTTGGACTGCGACCGACCAGCAAAACTTTTCCCCCTTCCAGACTCTCCTCCTCTTTTAATGGCTTCTCTCAGCTCTTGCCCTTTCTTAAACTTCCTTAATGATCCTTATCCCCCACAAGCTTAAGTACTAGGAATGATTTCAACTGTAATAAGAGAAGCCGTAACACTGCCAGTGGGGCCCAGTTTCTGTGAATTTTGGCTGTAGACACAGAGCAAGAACACAGAGCAAACCCCGCGTCGCTGGGCTGGTTCCCCGCGTCCTGGTTCTCCCCACAACAAGCCACATCTCCAGGAAGTCTGAGGAATAGGAGCTGAGCAATGGATTTAATGTATATACCATGCAAGAGCCCTACGAGTGTGTGTTGCTAAAACCATTTCCTTGAAATTGAAGAATTTTACCTGTAATAAATCACAAATAACATCCCATCGGAGACAGACCCCAGCAAACCCTCCAGTTCTTCAGCGAAACATTTACCAAATGCTTTCAGCACGATTTACTTCTCTTCCAGCTGCTGTCTCGCTGCCATTAGAGAAACTCTAAGGCAAACTGTCTCCGTTAGCCTACTTTTCCCCTCCCTTTTATGCTATCCATCTTCTCTGTTCACTCTGCTCAGAGACCCCAAAGCGAATCCAGACTAAGCCATCCCACTGGCCAGCATCTCCCTGATGCTCAAGATTTGGAGTTTAAGGAGCTGCAGCTCAGTGTTTTAGCAGCAAAATTTGCACATTGGCACAAGCACTGGCTGATTCTGCCACAGACAGCAATTCATTGATTATTGCCGATTCATTCCCACTAATCAAATTCCTGAAGTTTCCATTCAGCTTGCTAACTTCAGAATCCCTCCTGCTGCTCACTGAAATTGATTAGTTTTCTCGGCCTGATTATCACTTGTCTCATTAAATCCAGCATGCTGTGCTATCCTTAGAAGCAAAACCACTCAAAAATGGCATGACATCAATTCCAGCCTGTGTGGATATAAAGAGACATTCCAGGCTTCCCATTAAACAGGCAGATTAAATACGACCTGAACACCGGGACTGAACCGCAGCTTTTCTTCCCATATGTTCAGTCTATAATTAATATGTTATTAATAGCCAAATAATTCTACCAACATCAAGAAATATTTCCTATTGGAACCTGAACCTTCTCAAAATCCTGGCCTCAACCTCTCACAATTAGTACCTAAAAAAACAGACCACGGGAACCTGGCAAGAGAGTCCTTCCTTTGTTTCTAAAACAAATGCCAATTTTGTTAAGTCTTCAGCAAGAAAAACAAACAAATCCACAATACATTGCCTTAAACTAACCCAGTTCAGACCAAATACTTCTGACAAGGTTCAGGAAGAAAGAGAATTCCTGCATCAAACCCAGGGTTCATTAGTATCCCAAACACTGTAAAAAGAAGATGTAGTTGACTGAATGTTATGGAATAAAAATAATAAAGCAAACCCAAACAATGCTGTTTTTAGAACTGGACTTTGCAGTTTTAGTGTATAAAAAGTCCTCGGGAAGGAAGAACAGCTTCCATAAAGCTGAGAATAATGAATTTTTATGCGAAACTCAACTAGAAACCACCCCCAAATTCTTTATACATTCCATAAAGGAAAAGAAAAATCTATTATCTTACAGCAAAAAGGAAGCAATAAAATACAAGACGACCTTGCAGGAAGCAAGAACGTCAACACTTGAGGGCCAACATGGATAACACCCAGCAGCAGTGGGGGCAGCTGGGGCTGGGACATTCCCTGAGCTGTCCCACGAGCTCCTCCGGACTCTGCCTGCCATCCCTGCACTCCTGCCCCAGCCAACACAAACACCCTCCCTAAACTGCTTTCCCTCCAGGATCAGCTCTGTCCACGTTCGCAACCTGAGCGGGATCTTCATCCCTCCAGGATCAGACATATGGGATAGAACATGAGTGTTTTAAAGTCCCCAAAGCCAGACAAACATCTATGTGCATGCTGGGCTCTGCCTGCACAGCTTCGCAAAACACAACCAATGCAGCAATTCCACAGAATTATTCCCCAAAGTGACATTTCCATTATTTCCAGGGGATCTGCTTACTTAAACAGTCCCTGAAATTCTCCTTCCCAACACAGACATACTTCTTGCTTTGATACAGAGTTTATGATCGTCATTAAAGATACAGCGACAGCAGAGGGAAAAAAACCACCAGAAAATCACCATGAAACAAACTAAACATGAAATTGGACATATTATGCAAAAGGTGAGCAAAACGGATTTCTACTCTTAAAATAAATCGTAAGGCATATTCAATATTCACATGTCAAGGTGGAATCCATCCACCAATTTTGATTTTCCTTTCTGGATTCCTTACAAATTGCTTTGAACGCTGCAAAATAAAAAAAGCACATATTGCTGGCAAAAATCAAAATCTATGAGAGAAATTCAGAATGAAAGCAGGCTAGAAGTTGTCCTCCTGAAAAAGAGAAGAATCCTCACACATCTTATTCCAGCCATGGGAAAGTGGAGCAAATACTGTGCAAGGAGAGCACTGGGACCGGCAGGGAACACCCTAGGGATTGACTGTCAGCAGGGCAATAAAAACCAGAAAGTTAAACCAGATACTCCATTAAAAGCCTACAAGTACTGGGTTTATGTTTACGGACTTGTAGAGCCATTTTCTAACAGACTCCAAGGCAAAATCCTCTTCCTTCACGGAGGCCAAACACTGCTCATGTGAGTAGTTGTTAAACACAGGACAGCTGAAGAACACATACAGCTGGGTGTTCTAACTGAAAGCTTACAACTAGGAGTTCAACCCGAAATCCTAAACAAAACTTGTAACTGGGTATTCGTACTGAAAACATACAATCGTGTGTTCTCACTGGAATCAGAAGGGAGCCGTGCACAGCTGCCCCCTGAGCTGCCATGGCCATGTTCCCTCCTCCAGCAGTCTCTGACCAGAATATCTGCACCTCTGGATTAATTGTAGAAAATACAACTACAAAGGCACTTGACATAGCTACTACTAACCAGCTCCCCTAATTCATCCTGCTCCCAAACTCCCCCCTTCCAGCCACCCTCCAGCCGTTCTACTCAAGAGTTAAATTCCAGGTATGTTTAAACCTGACTGCAAATACTCTTATCTCTTTGAATGCAGTTATTGAACAAGCCACTGAGTATTTCCCACTCGGAGTCTTCTTGTCCATGTAAGGTAAATGTGATACCGAGCACAGCGAAAACTCGAGTTCAGCTTAAATGTAATTCTAGAAATTTACCCAGCAACCAAGTTATTTTTGTGCATAACATTTAAGTAATACTAGGAAGGAAAAAAAGCCCACAGTGATTGATCTTCTAACCCTTGGGAATGAAAGAGCTTTTGTATACACTTAAATACTTCCTTCCATACTGCCTGCATATGGATCCTTCTACCACATACTCAATTTTCCCTTTAGCCTGTATCTTGGAAGTTTTATTTCTGTTTATTTACTTTTTAAAGCGTGACAGCTCCCCTCTTCTCTTTATCCTTTAATACCAATAATTGAATAGTTGGTTAAAACTGTTGCACTGTAGCAATAAATAAATACTCCCCAGAGAAGTACAATCAGCCACATGTACCAAACAGAAAGAGAGGGAAAAAAGGGAAAAACCCAAACGACAAACCAGCATGCACAGAGTTGTGCTAAACACACTTGTAGCATTTTGATAAATAGCAACAAAAACTAATTACCTTGAATAGCCATTAGAGAAAGCAGGTCTGCCAGAAAGGTTGAGCGTTCCCAGAGGAGCCAACGCCTCGTCCCCCGATCCCTGGCACCTATTCCAATTTTCTGACCCGGCAGGAAGAGATGGAATGATATTAAAAATTGGTTTTTGATCCTGCTGCTGAGAGAGCGATGCAGTATTTAAATCATAGTGGTACATCTGTCCCCCAGAGGTGCTGACACCATGTATGGAGATGGCCGAGACTTTCGTTCCCAACAGGTTCGACCCGGAGAAGTTGGCCTGGCAGTAAAGTGGGCCCGTGTTTTCCTGCTTGATGCCAGGAGTACAGAGTTCAATGAAGTCTTCCTTCTCTGTTTTCACTTGAGGCATTGGCATTTTGGAACTGGGTAAAAGGTCACCACGGTCATTAATTTTAGGTTTAGTGTCAGATAAAATGGGAGGCTTGCAGTCTTCACCGAGATTTCCTTCCAGGAGAAAGGCATCGTCTGCAGATATGGGGGACAGCAAACCACCATCATCGAGCAACGGGTCCAGCCGCCACGGGCTCCCATTGGGCTCCTTGCCAGGCGATACCGGCGGCAGTTCTAAATCCTGGAGAATATCCAGGGTGCTTTGGTCTTCAGAGAACAACTTCAAGTTGCCACCATTCGAGCCAACCTGGCTTTGGACTGCAGTTCCCGACTCTAAAGGGACGTTGCGGCCGGCCATGCCTGGGAAATCTGGCTCGAGCGGCACCTCAGAAGACACGGCTCCCTTCGCGTCCTCGGCCAGGCTCGAGGACTTGTTCAAGCTTGCAATACTTTCCTCCAGGAGCCTGAAGTCCGTTTCCCCAGAAGAGATGCCGATTTGGCCCTGGTGCGAAAATCCAAGGTCGTTTCCCATCACTTTTGTGTCTGTTTCACCCATATACAGTCCCATCGAGAGCGACACTGCCTTGGAAAGGTCGGGCTGAGGCACATTGTTTCCTAATCCTTTCGAAAAGTCAGCCAAAGCAGGTTGCTGACTGGAATCTGACTGAGAAGACGTGGGGAGAGGAGATGTAGACACAGGGGTTTGGACAGTGGCTCCACCCCTGAAGGGTGGATGGAAGTCCATCACGACCCCTCCTTTGGTACTGATGAGCGCATTTTTCCTTGTTTCGTCTTGATCCGACGGGTTAAGCAATTCTTTGGAATCCATTACTTTACCATTAACTATAAAAAGATCAGAAGGAGTCGAAGTTAGCACAGCAAGGACACATTAATAACAGCTTAAAAATAAAACAGCTAAATCGTTCGCCTGGCGAACCTGGTTCAGCTGCTCTGAGATGGAAGGCAGGGCAGGCTACGCTATGAGCTGACACGTGCCATGTCCCTCAAACACACTGCGCTTGTTTTCAGGGGTTTTAATTTTTTTTCCTGTGTGGTCAAGAGGAAGTATGTATTTTAAAGCTTTGCTGAATCTACACACAACTCAAAAATCAGGCTAAAGCACATGACACCTCTCTGCACACACTCTGCAGCTCTGTCACCCATCCCAGCACTAAAGGAAGTGTAAGAATTGTTAAAGGACCTGGTTAATTATTTTGCAAAGTAAATTTCCCTGGTATTTAATTACACCTTGAGCACCTTTCCCAGCCGGGTCCCTCTCTCACAGCTGGTATGGGGGCTCTGGAGCCAGACAGAAGCCCCGTGGGTTGTTATCCTCCAAGTCACACAACCTCCCCACCACAAAAGAGCCTGTGCCACCCTCCCACGGGTTCAGCTTAAAACGCAGCTTGCCAATCTTGATGCAAACCGTGCACGATTCTTTAAATACATCCCGAATTTATAAATAAAAGCTAGTTATAAATAAAGCTTGATTTTTATTAGCCTCCAACAATTTTACCCGCTCACGGCTACTCTCCAGAACACACCGAAAGCAAACCTCCCAAGTCTCATCTGTTTGCATCTACTACATTTTCTTCCAGCAGGGAGCATAAATATTTGGAGAACCACTGTAAATTCTTCGGCAAACTTCCCATACAGTCTGTGCACGGCCCATGCCCATGCCCAGCGGGCGGAGGGGCAGTGCCCCAGCTCCGGCCACCCCACTCACAAGCGTGCAGCCGCCCTACCCCGAGCCCCACGTGCCCATCCCCGGACACCGCCGCTATTTCTGAGTGCCGGAATTAAAGCTCGAGCAACAAAAAAAGCCCCACGTGTAACGCTTTTTAAGGTGGCCCCGGCCAGCTTTGGGGAATGGTCCCGAGCGGGGGAGGCTCAGCGACAAAACCCTTCGGCACTCCCTGGTGTGGCCCGTCCCTGTGCGGGGCTGGGGGTCCCCTGTGCCCACCGGGGGATGCCCCGTGCCCACCGGGGGGTGCCCCGTGCCCACCGCTCGGGCCAGCCGAGCCCCCGCCGTGGGACGGGCACAGCTGGGCTGCTTAAGGTGGACACCGCGACGGGGAGGATGTAACTTATCTACCTCCGGCTCTGCCTATGCCTTTTCTGCTTCTTTTTTAACACGGAGCGGGGAGAAAATATAGTTATTCCATCTGACAACTCCCCCGACGTCAAAAAAAAAAATAAAAAAAATATTAAAAAAAGCGAACAATCCACCGCAGGAAACGTGTCAAAAGCCAGCCGCGAGAGCCTGCCCAAAAGGAGGAAAACGCTGCAAACACTCAAAACCCAGCGGATTGCAGCAAAATCGCCTTTACAAAGTAGAGTTTTGGGAGAAATGTGTCGGGACCTGTTGAGCCGCCCGCTGGCACACCCACTGCTGCACACCCGGCCCGGCGCGGGGCTCGGCCGGGCTCCCCCTGCGCGCCCCGGGCACGGCACGGAGCGGGGACAGGGGGACGGGGGACAGGGGGACATGGGGACATGGGACAGGGGACCGGGGGAGGACAGGGGG